>JANSTS010006275.1:0-22268 GCA_026546915.1 Sylvicola fuscatus | reverse complement strand
GAATTTTGACGTTTCATACAATTTTTTTTTTTTTAGCTTAAAAAAAAAATATTATTATTTGAAGTTTCCATTTGATAAATAGAGGCCAAAAAAGAAAATTTTTGAAAATTCGGTCAAATATTTTCCGAGATATGGGTCGTCAAAGATAAAGTTTAACATCTTCTTTGAAAAATGTTCCAGGCCAAACACGATACGATTTTCCAGATTTTTTTTTTGGAAAAGTCTGAACAAAAGATTAATATTTAACGGAAAATTATTCATAAAAATTTATTTTGGAAAACTCTGGAAATTTATAGAGAGTGAAAGTACAGAAATTTATACAAAAGTTATTGACATTTGAGACAGCATTGCTTTAAAACCTATTTGCAAACATTTTTTTATAATTTATTTTTAAAATCTTAAATCTGTCCTTAATAAATAAAAGAAAACAAAAATTGAAAAAGCTTATCGGAAAACCCTCAAAAAACATAGTTTTCCACAAACTGAAATTCGAAATGTAAAAAAAACATTGGGTTATAGTCTAATATCCACTGTGCCACAGAACTTTTTCCCAATGTGAGTATGACAGTTTGTAGACGAAAAATAAGACTTTAAGAAAAAATTAATTTCAGAATTTTCCGGCAGAATTTTCTTACAAATATAGATGTGGGAAAATAGATAAAAATTACAATGTTTTTGGTGATTTTCATGTGTATAAAAAAATCACAAATTTTTTTTATTCTTTTTAACGTCAAAAGGAAGCCATAAGGAAAATTTTCCGCAAAAAAAAATCCGGATAATGCGAGGTCGGGAAAATGAAGCCTTTGTTTTAGCCTTGGTGTCAAATGGGCGAAAATCAAAAAAATAAAAATTCCGGCGCGCTCGGGACTTGAACTCGAGCGCGCGCACTTTGGGAGGAAAAGGAGAGAATGGAAGACTGGCCGATTAACCCACTGGACCACCGCTGCATTTAATTAATGTTTCACTCTTCGCCAATTTCTTTTATCCTATGATAGATAAAAAATGTAAATTGGAATTGAGCTCAAGCGCGCGCAGTTTGGAGAAAAGAGACAGAGAGGTCCGCGGATTAACCGATTGGGACGCGGCGCGACCGCGTTCAGGTAATGCTGGATTCTTTGCCAATTTGTTTTAATGGTTAGCGCGGAATTTTGTTGGTGTTTAGAATGTTTACTCTAAGCACAAAAATTGACAAATTTGGCCGCTTTCTTATTTTACAGTACATACTTTCTTTTCGTTGACAATTTGGAGTTTTACTAAATTTTAATTAATTAAATTAAAAGAGCATTAAAAACGCAATTAAGTTTTTAGCGAATTTCTGAAAATTTCTCAAAGGAAAATTTTGACCAGTTTTTCAAAAAAATGCAAATGTATTATAAGTATAAAGACATGAATTTTCGCTTGCTAGTAATATTTTTAAAGCGCATATTTTTGCCACTGAGAAGCGGTTTCACGAACCCAAAATGTATTTATCATTTAAATTTCGCTCCACTCTTATTTTTATTATTTGCCAGGAAAATTATTAGAATGTGCATCTTAGTTCACTTATTATCAGAGCCAATCAAAACTGCATAATAAAAACAAGTTCGAGTCAGAAGAATCGGTTTATATAAACTACAACAACAATTTACATGTAAAAGTTTTGCGGAAAATTTCTTCAAATTAGGACGTTTCATATAATTTTTTTTTTTTTAGCTTTAAAAAAAAAAAATTGATATTCCAATTTTCCGTTTAATATATATAGACCAAAAAAGAAAATTTCGGAAAATTCGGTCCAACATTTTCCTAGATATTGGTCGTTAAAGTCAAAATGTAACATATTCTTTGAAAAATTCCCCTGCCTTAACATGAAACGATTTTCCAGATATTTTTTTTTTTTAGGCTGAACAAAAAATCAATATAGAACGGAAAATTATTTATAAAAATTTAGGTTGGAAAATTCTGGAAAATAATAGAGAGTGAAAGTACAGATATTAAAAAAAAAGTTGTTGACATTTGAGTCACCATTGCATCAAAACCTATAAATATTAAATTTTTTGTAATTTACCTTTAAAATCTTCAATCTTTCCTTAATAAATACAAATAAACAAAAATTGGAAAAACTAATCGGAAAACCCTCAAAAACCATAGTTTTCCACCAACTGAAATTCGAAATGTAAAAACCGTCTGAGGTTATCATTTTATATTAACTGTGCCATAAAACTTTTTCCCAATCTGAGTATGACAGTTTGTAGACGAAAGATAACACTTTAAGAAAAATTTAATTTCACAATTTTCCGGCAAAATTTTCTTACAAATATTGATGTGGGAAAATTGGTAAAAATTGCCACGTTTTTGGTGATTTTCATGGGTATAAAAAAATCACAAAAAATATTAATGCTTATCAACGTCATAAGGAAGCCCTAAGGAAGATTTTCCGCAAAAAAAAATCCGGAAAATGAGAGGTCGGGAAAATGCGTCCCTTGTTTTAGCCTTGGTTTCAATTGGGCGAAAAATCAAAAAATAAAAATTCCGGCGCGCTCGGGTCTTGAACTCGAGCGCGCGCACTTTGGGAGGAAAAGGAGAGAATGGGAGACTGGCCGATTAACCCACTGGACCAACGCTGCATTTAATTAATGTTTCACTCTTCGCCAATTTGTTTAAGCCTTTGAGAGAAATAGGAAAAAAATGAAAATAAATAGAAAATCAGCCGCGAGAGGATTTGAAGCGCGCCACTTTGGAGAATGAGAGGATTGCCGATTAACCAAGTGCGCCGCGGCTGCGCTGAGTAAATGCTGGATTCATTGTCAATTTGTTTTAACGTTTAAGGGTTTTTTTGGGGTTAAACGCGTAAAGGCGCGTTTTAACGTCTGAAAAAAAAAAGAAAAGAAATACGCAGCAACCGACGACTTAAATATATCAATACATTTATTTTACAAAAAAATCAATATATAATAAACAATAAAAATAGACATTCATACAGAATATGACATGTATATGCTTTTTTCCATTCTCGGAAGAGTTTATGTTTTTGTATTTTTCTCGCATGTGATTCTTACATCGGGTATTTCTCCATCCTCATCATCATCATCATCTTCAACTTCTTCTTCTTCTTCTTCTTCTTGTTCTCAGTAATTCTGTTAAACTCTCGTTTTTACTTTTTTCCCATTTCTTCATTTTGTAATTATATTTATTTGTTGTATTTACACTAAAATATATATCTTTATGTATAATTCAAGAAAAAATATATATACCTTTTGTTTATTCATTGATCGAAGGGAGGCAACACAAAATGGCATAATCAAAGGACTGCAAAGGCAACAAAACTGAATTCGCGGTACAACGAAAAGGTGAATCAGAATGCCGTACAATTCGCTTACAAAAATAAAGGTGAAGAAAAAAACAAAACGGGGGAAAATACCTAAGCGCGTCGCGTCTTCAAGTGTTGTCGCGTTGCCATTAGGTAATTAGTAATGGCGACTCATTTGTTCAGAGTGATCTAAAGTTAATTTAATTAAATATAAAATAAATTACGTGTACAAAACATATTGTATTTAGTAAAGCCATTTTTCTCTTCATTTTGAGTGTTTGTGTATTGTTTTAGTACAGAAGAATTTGAATTTACCGCCGGCTTTCCGTGTAGTGGAACGGCGACTGCGTTATAGTTGCCGGAAAGCCGCCACCTCTCAAATAGTTAACATAATTTACACCATTTACATACGAGTTTGACAGTTGATTTGGTTGGAACGAGGATTCTGCAGCCTATGGGAGGGTGAACAGGGTGAATGTGAACCAAATCTTCAGCCAAGCAATAAGGAAACGAAAAAAAAAAAACAAAACAGAATCGATTTTTTAGTACTAAGCAAATAGTCGCAGACTCAACTTGAGTAGCGCGCATTTTGTTTTAAGTATTTCGCAACGACGCAGAACATTTCCGCGTGCCTTTTCACATGTAAGTTTTCACACCCCTTCCCCGTATGGTTGTCATTTCGTTCATTTCTGTTTTTTTTTGTTTTTTTTTTAGTACATATTCTACGATATTTTTTTATGTTTAATGTTCATCAATATTAATTATATTTAGATATACAGTTACACACAAATATCAGTTTAATTTCATTATAATTGGTTTCACGTTTTAATGCGTTTATTGGTTTAGTACTTTTTATTTAGATTATTTGTATTTTTGTTTTTTATTTAATAAGAAAAGCCCCATTGTCCCGGTTGAATTTTTTTTTGTTTTGTTTCAGACGGAACATGATAGGCGAAACACACAAAACACAAAAACTGCAAACAAAAATTTTCTATCGCTGCGGGGAATCACATTTTTACAGGAAACAAATTCTAATTGGAAGTGGGGGGGGCAAGGAGGGTAAGACAAACGCTGGAGAGAAGAGAAATGTCCTCCCATATTTTGGATACATTGATTTGTTCGCGCATTTTTTTTTTTTATTCTTTAAGATAGTGTTTTGTGTTATTTGCGTGTTTTGTGTGTGTGTCTCGTTTTAGTACACCATAAATGTCGTCCGTCATTTGATTTAAAATAAACAAAATTAATTTTTAGTACATACTTTTTATTTTTTGGAACACCGTTTTTTGTTTTGGAATTAAATGGAATGTCTAGGCAAGGGAAGTCTGAAGTTGTTTGCTTGTTTTTTTTTTGGTGTTTAGTTTTAAATGGAACAACAACTCATTTTTAGAACAAGTAAATGAGTACATGAGAAAAGGGAAACGACATGTTGTTTTTAAGGGAAAACAATTAAGCCAACAAACGAATATGGAACTACAACATGAAAGAAAAGGTCTTTTTTAACAACGAACCGTTTTTTGTTTTGTTTTTTTTAGATGCATGAGACTGTTCGACTTAAGATTCTCCTGGATTTTATTCAATTTCTCCTCATCCGTTTTCTTTATTACTTTACAATTGTATTTATTCTATTCTTTGTAATGTTTAATGTAATATTTTGTTTAAATTTCTTTTACTTGCTTTAATATTTATAATTCATTAAAAATTTATTATTTTGTCATATCTATACTTAAAGATTATTTTTTTCGCACAACCCACAGATTTTTAAAAATATTTTTATTATTAATATTATTATTTTTTAATTCATTAATATTTTATAATAATTATTTATTTGTTTTGTCATAATCAATTGGTTTTGTTTATTTTATTTCATTACATTTATTTGCTTTGTGTGTTTGTCCTCCTTCATCTAAGTTCATTTACTTATCTCGTCCGTTTCTCTTAAGTTTATACATTTATTAATTGTTTGCCTTGTGTTGTTTCTTCTTAGCAGATTTTAAATCATTAATAGTAATTAGTATTAACATCTACATTGCGCCACAATTTTGTTTTCATATTAGTTATTTTTAGATTAGCCCACTTGCACTCGTCCTTTTTTCATTTAAATTTCAATTCGTTCACTAGAGTCGATCCTCGCATCACTACAAATGCGATTCCCATTTATAGTTATTTATTTATTTTGTTTTTGTAGAAAAGTATGAAGTGTAAAAAAATTTAGCACAATTTTCTTTCTTTCTTTTATCTCTTGTTTCTTCTTTGTAATTAAATTTGCCCCCGCAATTTGTCGCACGGCTAGACTGTTGTTCTAAAACATTGTTCGGTTGGAATCGCGAATGTTCGTTTTTTTGTACGCGTTTAGGGGCTATTGATAGAAATCATTTGAGTTGTTTTTATACGCGGGTGTGTGTCTGTTGGTGTTCGTTACCGTTATAATGAGCAATATTGTCAATTCATCTTTAGTACAGACGCTTGATGGTTGTCTTTTAAAAATGCAACATAAAACAAAATTTGTGTTTTGGTGGGTGCTGCCGGTTTTTAGCGTCAATTGGCGTTTGTAAATTCACAATTTTTGAAATAATTAAATGGCAAGACTGGCGACAAATTTGACAGCTGTGTCAAGCGTGCTAAAAAATGTTCTGAATGATTTCTTCCAAAAACGTCAGTAGATGAACATAAAACGGTCAACTATATGATAAGAAACCCGCTTTACTATTGCTTTTCAGTTAATTGTCTTCACCCCAATTACTCTACTAAAAATCCTTTTCAAAAATGTTTAGTTTAACGGTTGTAGGTTCTGTTGTTTTAGTACTCCACTGACAGCAGCGATACACAACACGTGGTAATTGCGTAGTTTGTATATGAAAGTCTATGCTAATTATCGTAATGTGTGAGTTCTAATGATTAACTTTTTTTTTCTTTGATCCGTCAGACCGACTATTGACAGCTTGACGCACTAATTGTGCTGGTGTTTCATCAGTTTTTATTTTTCAAATACATAAAAAAATATTGTAGTATCACACTATGAATATACAATTATTACATTTTATTTATGTAAATATAATATATTATTTATTTACTTTGTTATCTTACAAACATGATTACCGATTTCGCCGATTTTTTGTCCATTAATTTGTTTTCCATTTTTTGTTGTTAATTACAATTTTTGTTTTTTTTTGTTGTTAATAATATTTATGTTGTTTTTCATAATTCTAACAAACGATATGTTTTGTAGCCACTTTAAATGTTAATATATGTTTATGTTATACGGTTACGGTAAATGCTAATTACACAAGACATGTTTTGATCGTTGTAATTTCGAGTAGTTAAGCTAAATTACCACGTGGTGCACGCGACACGCGGTCGCATGTTTCATGAATTGTACTTAGGTACTTGCGCAACTTTACTGAGTACCAGTACTAACTACCCTCCCAACGCAAAAAAAAAAAGAAAACACAAATACAGTTGAAGACAACTAAGTACACGATGGAAAACGTGTAGATTTTAGAAAAGCTCATAAGAATGGTTAGGTTATTTGTTATCGCGTCGGATGGGATCGTTTGACGTCATTTTCTTTTGAGTGCGTTGTTTTTTATTCGTGTACATATTGTCTTGTTGTAAAAAGAGGATCGAGGATTGGTTATTTCATCGAAACGACTTTAGGGGAATGGGAGGGAGTAGAAGGGGTGGAAGAATTGTGGTTTACACTCAAATCTACAGGCTTTTTTGTTATTATATAATTTTAATCACGACAACAATTATAGCATATTAATTTAAATACCTAATACATTTATATACGTTACTTATTTATTCTCGTTTAAATTTACTTAAAAATGTCTGTAGTGTATTTGTGTTTGTGTGTTTGGATGCACTTCAAATAATAGTAGATAACAATAAATTTGTTTTTTTTTCTCTCTCGCAATTATTAGCACAATATGACAACGATTGATTCGTAAGTAGATACTTTTTGATATCGATTAACAAAAAAATTGTATTTAAAACGGTTAAGAAGAGGCGTGAGAATCTGCTAAATTAGGCCGATCAAAAGCAGTTTTTCTAATTGATTTGATGTTTTAGTACTGTAATACGTTTTTAGTACAGTCAGTTGGTTTTCCCAACACTATTTTTCATATTTGTAGCACGATAGAAAACCGAAAATACAGAAACTTAAGTGAACGAAAAATCACAATTTAATCACGGTATTTTATACGAAAATATTGGTGCTAAAACAAAAATATACATTTATAGGCCATCTGATTGTGCGTGTAAATACTTCATCTCATTATTTTTAATTTAATTTCATTTCTTTTTATATTAAATAGTGGGATATGTAGAGTTTGATCAAGGACCAAGTCTTAAATAGAAAACGTCTCTGCGTCCTTCTCTCATTGCAGTGCCTCTTGTTTCTTGATTCGTTTATATCTTCACGAAACGACACTCAAAATCATAGGAAAAAGAGAACCAAGCAGAAATGGAGGTCTCGTTGTTGTGTGTTGTGTAAAAATTGCGTCCAATTCGCCACGTGTCCACCTTTCAAACACACTCGCATAAATATCGCGACTAATCTCAATATTGACAACATCTACTTTCTTCTTATTGAACTTGCCTGTTCTTCTTCTTTTCTCCATTCAATTTAATCTTTTTATTTTAGGTTAGTTTGTTTTTTATGATTTACGTTTGCTTGTTTTAAATAATGATCGTGGAGTGTCACAACGAGTTTTTACCGTTTACATATAGATTCTTTACATGTTTTTTTTTGTTATTTATGTTTTTTGTATTTTTTTTTACACATAATTTTTAATAGAAATTGCGTCGATTAATGCGCACACATAGACAAACACGCAATTGGTAAACAATTAGATAAATGAGTATTCTGCATTCCATATATTGATTATAGTAGATCTTTTAGACATTTATATATAAATAATTTTTTTTTGTTTAGATGTGGTTCACGGCGACGCCGCTAGGAGTTGTTGTTGTTTTTTGTTAGCGGCGTTTCTTTTTTTTTGTTTGTTTATATTTATTTATAACATTGATTTTTTTAAATTTATATTATTGTGAGACTGCGTTTTATGTCTTTTGTTTTAATTATTAGGGTTTTGTTTAACTACATATTTACAACATACATTTTAACGGATATTTAGGGGTGGGAGGAGGGAGGGCAGGTTAATATAAGACATACAAAGGGGATTGGCGGGAGGGGGAGTATGAAAATGAAAGGTAGCATAAAAAAATAAAGCATTGAGTCACCGTCTTTCGTTTTGTTTTTGTTTCTTCAACTAAACATACGAAAACATAATTGGCGAGTTACAGATATTTTCTGGTTTTCAACGTGTTAGCATATTTCTTATGTCATTCAAATACAAATTTACATAAAGCATTTATGTTTTAGTCTCATTTTAAAAATTATTTTTCACATTTAACATATTTCTATTATCTACAATTAAATTTTATTTTAATTTATTTGTTTTCTTCTTTCTTCTTTTTTTTATATAAAAAAAGTCATTTAACAAAATTATGATTTGGAAATGAAAGTAGTAAAAATATTAAACATACATTTAGTGTTTATCGTTAATTATTATTAAGCGCATGCGAATGGATGTTTTCTTTTTAAATATTATTTTTTCGTTTGAAAAATAAAAAAATAAAATGTGTATTTGTGTGCTGCTTACATTTTTAATACAAAAGTAAAACGAAAAACAAAAACTGTAATTTAAATCAAACAACAGAATTTGAATGGGCCACTTTGTCACATTTTGTGTTTTTGCCTATTGGTTTGTTTGTTTGGGATAGTGGTGATGCTGTTTTAGTACTTAATGTAATGGCTAAAATGTAAGCGAACACAATTGCATTGTGAAATCAGTCTTTAAAAATTATCATTAATCAATTTGTTATATTTTCCCACGTCGATTTTTGTTTTCTTTTCTTTCTCACACATCAATTGTTGTATAGTTTTTTCATTAAAGTTAAACGTAAAAAAATTTTGTTTTTTTTTAGTACAAAAAGATCGAACGAAAACGGTGCAGCCACGCGTTGCTCTTTCATCATTTCGAAATGACACAAACATGTTGAAGCCTATATCATAATTACAATTAATTTCGATCAAATGTTTGTTTATTTAAACTGTTTAATATTTATTCGATTGATGCCTTTTTTAATGTTTTTTACTTTTCTTTTGTTTATTTTTTGTTGGAAAATACGACACATATATAGACTACAACAATTAGTTAATTGAAATAGTGTTGATTTATTTATTTATATTTTATTTGTTTAATGTTTACGATTTACTTGTTTTTATCTTTTTTTATTTTTTTTTATTTAACTATTTAGCTCTCATAACCGTACAGTAATCATAGCGCGAATATATCTAGCCGAGAGAACGCAAAACCGAGTCGACAACGACGTACATATGTATGTACATTTATATGATACATATTAAATTTCTGCAATGCACTTTTAATGCATTTCAAATAAGGAAGAGTTTTATTGAAGGATAGAGGAAGAGAGCGAGCAAGTGATGGGCAGATAGAATTAGATAGAGGGGGTTGGATTTTGCCTGCACATTTTCTTTTACATTTACATTTTATGTTAAACATATACAATACATGTTTTTTCGACATTTTATGTTTATTACTTTTTTGTATAAAAATGCTTTTGATTTGCGAGGCATTCGCCGCTTAAATGTTTGAGTACATCTTATTATGTGTTATTGTTTGTGAAAGTATTTTAAATGACAGACAAAGAGATAGCGAGAGGAGAGAGAGTCTGACAGAAATATTTTTATAGGTGAAGTGAAAAGAAAAGTGTTTTAATCGTTCTTAATTAACAATTTTTTCAATTATCGCAATTTATGTTATTTTCGTTAGATTGTCTTAAATTTTACACATTTTGTTGTTTGGTTTTTGTTAAAACGAAAATAATATCTAATCATAATATGACTGAAAATAATATAATCTGAAAATGATAAAGGATTCGCCGGAATATTGTGAACAATTAAATAGAAAGAAATCAAATTAGTTAAAATGGGGAAAAAATGGAAATGGAAAAAATTAGCAAAACGATAAAAATAAATCGAGTTGTAAAAAAATAAAATAAATGTATTCCAGAGAATCGTTTATAATATTATTCATATTGTTACAGTTCTATATATTAGGTATGTAATAATATTTGCAACATAATAATTTCCTTTATGTTGCAATCACACTTTGAAATGTTTATTGTTCATGATAAAAAAGGACATTTTCAAGCTTTCCATGCAGTTCAAAAGCATAGTCCTCACACAAAAAATATGTTTCATGAAGAAAATGTTGTTGTTGGCAGTTTTTCACATGCAATTTAAATTCAATTACCTGCGTTTGTACCAAAAATACAGCAGAAATGGAAGAAGTAAATTTTTTGGGATTTTCTCGCAGGAATTCAAGTGCTGCCAACACTGGATTTTCCTTTATTCCTACATCAAGCGAATTTTCCTTGCAATTACAACATTATTACAATAATAGTTTTTTTTTGCTTTACATAAATATTTTTTATACACACTGTAAGTTTTTTTTTGTTTTTAGTTTTAATGTTTGCTTTATTAAACGCTCTCTTTAACGGAATTTTAAAGTGTAAATGTGTAATTAGAGTTTAATGACAATGTAACAGACATGAAACGTCGAGCCTTCCGCGACAACGAAATCAAGTAAAAACCATAAAATTGCAGAAATATGTGCGGGCGCCTTAAAAACGCTTTGTTTTTTTCTCGTTAATACTCAATATAATATTGTTTTTGTTTCTTCTTAATAATTGTTTGAAATTATTATATTTATAAACACATTTAATTAAAATAAAAACAAACAAAAAAAAACATAATAGGAACTACAAACACTAATTTAAAATATAAATTGTTTCTTTTTTTTCTCTCTACAATAAAATTTGTTTTCATTTTATTTGTGTGAATTAAATGTGTTTTTGTTTTCTTACTTATGATCTCTCCAATTGAGTAAAATTCAGTAATAACACAATAATAATATGCATGATTCAGTCATCCCTTTCAGTAATTCTGCAATTTGTGGCGCTTAACCGCCCTCTAAATTTTGTTTCTTTACCTTTTTTTTATACTTAAAATTAACCATATTTAAAAATTAATTAAATAAAAAATATTTTTGTTGTTGCTTGATTTGTTTTGTTTTTTTTTTTTTTAAATACTTGCATCTCAGATTCGTCTGGTCTCCTCCCCCTTGTGGCCGTCATTACTGGATACGAGGTGGATGTGTGGATGGTTGTGCTGCTCCTTTGCAATGTCGCGTCGTCTAGTTGCATCGCCACCGTGCTGCGCCGCTGCTGTCACGGCCATCTCACGTCCAGTCATCGGCCGACAACACCTCCCACCACTCCTACTCGGACGACATGATATTGTGCACTTGCTCCAGCTTATAGGCAAGCCGCTGCTTCTGCGAGAACTCGTCCTCTTCAAGCGTTACAGTTAATTGCTCGTTGTATTTCACAGCATATGTATATAATTCGTGGAGGGCACAGTTTGTATTGAACTCGGTCGTGTGAAGCTGTAACAATTTAGACGTCTAATAACGTTCGATTTAAAGTGTTTTTTCAATATCAGTGGGTTGTGTGGTGTTTATATGTTCATATGTAAAAAAAAGAGAAAAGAAAAAAACAGTTTTGTAGAACTTATAGGTTAGAAATGCAAATTAAATTTTTTGTTTTTAGGCTGCCCAGAAGCGGGCAAAATAGTGGCGAATCAATGTAATTTTGGTTTTGTGCGTCAATCAAATGCAGCAGAACAAAACAAAGTAGAAAACAAAAATTAAAAGAATATTTACCCTTGACTCCTCGGCAAGCATAGCATTCATATCCTGATCGGATATTGCAGACATCTTCTGGATATCTGAGTAATATCGTTCCACCCATTGCCGGTAGACGGGAATGTCTTTGGCGTACAGCAGCTTCGAACTAGGCGAGTCTTTGCCTGCAATTAGACGGGGGAAAAAACATGTTACAGTTGCCCAGAACTCGTATCCGCAGCTACACAACTTACCTAGCCGATGATCAGATGTTGAACAGGAGTCCATAAATGTTTGAGCAACGACAGACAGACACGAGTCAACGATATTTGATTTGTGTGTGTCAAACACAAAGTTGGGATTTTTTATTAAATTCACCCAAAATCTAGAGTAAACAAAAGAACGAGTGGGTTAGAGAAACGTCGAAAAATTGCCCGGGAGTATTGCAGTACCTTAGCGGCAAACTATTGCTCTTCCATGTGTGTACAACCTCTGGATCGGCGATGCCGTGCAGCATGGCTTGATCATCGAGAAAATCAAACATATACTTTATGGCTAATGGCAAAGCGGAGCCTCTGTGGGCAGTGCTGAATATCGTCTCGAACAGATCGTCGACGAACTTCTGCAGTGTGCCCTTGGTGGCCAGCAGACGTGTCAAGTAGATCTCGGACACCATCTTGTTGACGCGTTCACCCTCCTTCTGGATGTCGGTGTCGTGGTGTTTGACCAGATGCCAATACTTGACGCCGTTCTCTTGGTTCTCGTTGTTTAGCGGACTGCCGGCTCTGCTAAACGGTGGACTGGACGACGCGTACTTGGATAGATTCAGCGTCTCGTATTTGTGTGACTTGTCATTCTTGTCCGACAGTATCGAAAAATTGTAGATTGAGCTCTGTTTGGGCACCAGACTCAAGCATGCACCGTCTGGCACACGGTAATGTTGAAGCGTATTCATTTTCTTCCACTCGTTCTCCACCTTGGATGTGGAGTCTTCGTCATACAAAATGAGACGACCGGTCGTGCCAGTGCGCCACTCTGACAAATACAAATTACGTCAATTAGCTGGAATTCAAAACAAAACAAAAACGGTAGAACCTACCTAAATCTAAATCATCAGGCCTTGGGCGCTGACTCCATGGTGTATTCCTGTAGATTGTGTCCAAACATTTCTCCTTAACCTGTCCAATAGTGTCGCAGTCCAACACCTTGACCGGCACATTCTCCGTGTTTGTCGGCAGCATTTCAATGTTGTTGCAGAAGATTGGCTGCTGAGGGATGCTGGCATAAACTGCCATGACCTTGAATTCAATTAGCTGACGAATGAGCTTCTCCTCGCTGAGCGAGTAGCGCGCCTCGTGTGTGATAGCGTCTACTGGACCCTTGTCCACCTGGCCCTTGACAGCACGGAACAACATGTACAGTGGCTCACCGGCGCACTCCTTCAGGAATTTGTACAGCAAAAAGGTGAACCAGGCGCTTAGCATCTTCTCGGCAACACTTTCTGTGCGACGCAGCAGCAATTTGGGATGACTTTTGCCGTCAATGCATTTCTCAATGAGATCGGCCAGCAGCGTCTTCAGAATGTCAGTGCAGTACTCCAGTTTACTTTGCAGCGTCACCATGATCAGTGAGGCGACATTGACGCGCTCCCGCATCGAGAAATAGCGATTGCTCTCTAGCGTACGGATGAACAGTAGCAAGAATGTCTTGTTCATAATCAGCTGGCCAAACAGACGAAGACCTTTCTCTTTGCGCAACAATTCTGGACGCTCCCACTGCAGCACGACATGATCCTCGTGATTGGGAAACAGTATTTTCATCGCGTATGTACGATAGTCAAGGAATGGAATTCCACCAGAAGTCAGGTCACCCGTCAAATCAGTCATTTCGGTTTGAAGCTCAGCAAATGCTTCTTTGCATTCGGCAGCCACGCGCAGTTCCAGAATGTCCATTTGCTCCTGCATGTTCTTGAGTACGCGATTGCTTTCGCTGGTCTTCTTGCGGTAGGCCATTGCCATGATGATGAAAACGATCGCCACGATAATGATACCTGTGGAAAAGACGTATAGTTAATATCGTCCAAATAAGGTAATCGAGATGAGACTTACTTGCGGTAATCAATACTTTGACGATTGGACTGAAGCCGTTCATTATGTTGGGCGAGGCATAACTCAGGACACCGATTTCATATGTGAGGGCATTTCCAACTCGTACAGTGACACTTGGAACCCTTTGAAAAATTAGGGGAATTTGTCAGAAAAGAAGATTGTGGGAAACACGATGGAACTTACTCATTGGAACCGGTAGCTTCGAGTGGTGGACGACATGTCAGCTGTTGGCGCGACAAAGATGTAATGTTACAGGTGCCATCGCCAATCATTACCAAGACGTCAGTCTCGCGGCACGCTCTATCCAAATTCTTGCCATTAATCGTGAGATATTCACTCTTGTAATACTTGACGTTCTCCTCAAAGGCCAAGTACACTGGATTCGGGTACAACTGGAACTTGGGGTGTCCCTTCTGCGACAGATTCTGTACAGCCTCCACGTCATCCATCAAGAAGCCGTACTCCAGCTCAAGCGGATTGTCAGCATCCAGAGCGGAGTTGTCAGCGTCAATGATTGGCGATGTGCAATTCATCTCGGATGCACTCTTCACCTCGCACTCGCTTGTGTACATTTTATTCTGATAGTAGACGTACATCTTGGGACTTTGGATGGCCGTAAACTGGCTGCCAGGTATGTCCATGCCGATGCCGCCGGCCGGTATTCCCTTGGGTGTCTTCTGCTGTCCACTGGAGCCGGTCGCAAAGTCAATCATTGGATTCTCTACGTAGCGATAGAGTTCGCCGCCATACTCGCGTATGCCCTTGTCAAACTCCATCTTCAGTTTGCCGTTGAGCTGAGTGTGCGCCGGACTGGTGCGACAGAGGGCCTGCGTCTCATTGGCCGACAGTATGTCGCACGGCAGCTCGTCGATGAACGCGTTAATGCGACTGCCGGCATTCAGGTACTTGCCGACGATCTTGATCTGTGTGCCGCCCGCCATTGGGCCGAATTTCGGCTCGAAGCCGTCAATTTTCGGATCAACAAACTCAAAATCGGACGCTGACTCGCCGCGATAGTCCGCAATCTGTACAACAACGAGACCGGCACGGTACTGCTGTACACCGGGACTATCGACATTGCACACAATCTCCTTGGTGTCAATGTACAGCGCCGGATATGGCATGCAGTAAATGCCAGCGATTTTGACGCCCGAGTAAATGTCGGTAAAGTTTTTGCCTAAATTGATACCACGAATTGTGATATTTGTCCCGCCCTCCCAAGGACCTGTTTTCGGTTCGAACGAATGAATTTCTGGATTCGGACATGTCTGCATCCGATTCAGCCAGTCGTTCTTTCGTTCGATCTGTGTGTTGCATTGCTCTTCAACTTCGCACGAGTTCGTCGAAGAGCACCAGCCACAATTGTATTTTTCGGGGAGGGCGAGACACATTCCACAGCTGTCGGACATATCGCGGCATCGGTATATTACAACTGTTACCGTTGCATTTTTCGCAAAAGCACAGGCAGTTTGACATTTAAGTCATTTATGAATTTGACACAAAATTTTGGCCATTTGCACACATTTTGCACGTCAAAAACATAAATTTTTCGTATTTGTTTGTTTGTTTGTTTGTTTGTTTGATTGATTGATTGTTTTTTTTTTAATTTGTTTGTGTGAAGATGTTGACCAAAAAGTAAAAGTGAAACCAAGAAAAAAAAGAACACAAATAATTAGAAAGCTCATTTTTATGTTGTCGTTTTGAAAATATTGTTGCAAAGGACGCGGCGACGCGACGTTGGCGGTCGTCCAGACTCCAATGTCCTTGCGGCTGGACTCTCAAGTACGGATAGAGCCGAGACAAGCCAGCGCCGCTGTCGTCTTGCCATTGCAACGCAAATGATATTTGTGTGTTATTGGAAAAGAAATCTTACCGTGAATATTGTGTGGATTGTCTAATGGTTTGGAACCGCCCCAAATGACAGCAAAGGTTGCCGTTAAATTGGGCGAGCGCGACGTGTACACGAATTCCATGGGATCACAATAAATGGTGTCGCCCAACAGTTGGGCATTCACGCTAGTAACGCGTCCCTCAATATTGAATTGACATACAAAACGCGTCTGAACAATGAACTGTCCAATGATGTGTACCTTAACCTTAATGGACTTCTTTGTGCCGGCGGCCACCAGTATTTCACTGCCATCGCCGGTCGCGTTGATGGTCGGACAAAAGCCAGGACCTGATCGATAGCTTGGTCCGATACGCTAAAGTTAACAAGTAATATTTGTGTTTTTGTGCATTTTCTGTGTATGTTTCATATATTGGAACCTAGTTGCTCTCACTAGGCTCCTCTCTCTCTCTCTCTCTCTCTCTCTCTATATCTCTCTTCAAACTAATTGTTAGTATGATTTTGTATATAATTATGTTTGCTGTTTGTGTCATCGGATTCAGATTTTGCAACATAAAACCACAAAATATAACCGAAACACAGGGGACGGGGGACGGGGAATTTCTACAAGGATTCTGTTTTCTCACAAACAAGTATTGAATGGTTGACTTACGCTTACGCCCGTCACAAGGATGTCGTTGCGACAGTTTTCGGCCGTGTCGTGCGTACAGCGATGAGCCTCCACACACCAATCGCACGGGAACTGCGACGACACACATCGAGTACAGGATTGATGGGTGCTGCAGTCGAAGAACGTGAAATCCGTCGACACCAAGTCTGGCCCATTGTTTGTTCGCACAGAAAGACGCGTTGTGAAATGATCTGCACAAAGGAGACATTGTAAAAATCAACATAAAGGATTAAGCGACGTGAACTTACGTTTGCCGGGAGCAATTTGTGGCAGCAGGTCTGTTCTTGGTGTGGTGCAGTTGACGCCGTTACGTTTGCGGGTGGCATTCGTGAAAATGGTCGGCTTCTCCGGTGTTGTAAAAGCGCAGACTAGCGGATCCTTTAACGCTGGCAGGTGATCAATCACCAACTCCAACTGTAGCGAATAGAAATAAAAATGTAAAATAAATATATATTTCACAGATTTATCATCTAATCACTCACCGTTCGGGCCGTTGTCCGTTGCAATTGGTGCGGGCTGACCGAGGTGATGGTGGTGCATTTGCCCGTCTTGTAGCTGACCCAGAAGAGCGGATCGTTCGTGTCGTCCTGGCACATGCTGCGCAGACTGCACTTGTTCTCCAACGAACACCAGCCACAATACGGATCCTTGGCGTCCAGGCACTCGCCGCACGTCTTGTACACGGTGCAGTCGTGCACCTTCACCTTGGACACTTTGTGACGCGTCATCACGTACAGATTCATCTCGTGCGTGTCAAAATGCATGTCTGCATTGACACGAGAACCTTCATCCACCGTAATGTCGGCATACTCGATGGCCAGACTGCCGGACTCGACGACCACCTTCTTGAGATGACCCTCACTGGTGCCGATAAAGACGACGGTGTACCCACTGGTGCGTGTTGCCGCCACTGCAGTCAGTTGCGTATTGAACAGCGAAACTGGAACTGCAGCAATCGGCTGCTCACCACCTAGTGGAGAGTTCACGTCAAGTCCACAGAAATCTTCGCTGATTGTTTGTAATTTCTGCAAAATAAAAATAAATAAATTTGAAGAAAAATGCATAGACACAATCTTAGGGAAGCGTTAACTTACAGTTGCCACACAGTTCATGTTGGGTGAGATAAAGTCCAATCCGCGTTGTCCGTTTCCGTTGAAGCAAGCCTTAATGTTTTGCATAAACTTACGTCGGATCGCCTTCAACGAATAGACACACAACGCCGATCGGTTGGTCGGCTTGTCAGCCTTGCCCTCCGAGAACACGGCATACAGCACATCATCCTGTGCCGTTATGCCCAAGTTCTCGGCCAAATCAGAGCCCGGCTTACCCAAGTAGGCAGCTCTCACCAGATTGTACTTGGTGCCGCCCTGCGCTTCGCTAATACAATCTACCGGCATTTCTGTGTACGAGTAGTAGTTGGAGTCCTCCTGGCAAATGCGCACCAGCTTCGTGATGTACTCCTTTGGCACGGTGTGCGAGTTGTGCTTCAGCTGTGTGGTGAGAAAGTACGAGAATCGCTCCGAATTGAAGCCGTACACATAGTTGACCAGATACGATTCGCGGGCATACGAATTAATGAAAATGCGTGTGCCCGTCGTCACAGCGGACGACGCTATCTGGAACATCTTGTCCTTTTCGAGGCTGCGCGACGCCACCGCCGGTATTTCGCTGCGGTACGGCGAGTTGTTGGTGTAGGTGACGCCCACGTACATGACATTGGTGACGGGCGGATTCGGTGGTCCAGGCGCAATGAACGCCACCGTTGAGGCGCGCTCATTGTTGGCCACCACTGCCTCCATCACCTCCTGTTCGACGACGCTGGCATTCTGCAGATTGCGCACTGTGCACACACCCTGGAAGAGGGAGCCGCACGTTATCAGGCGACTGGTGACATAGTCGATCAGCAGCACTTTGTTGACGTTGTCCGTGTATGTACGATTCGTGTTTTGCGGACATTCGCGAATCGTACAGTTGAACGAGTCCAGTTTGGGTCCTGTCACGGCAGTCGCAACAATATCCAGATCAGGAGCCAATTGAAATAATCGATTGATGCCGCCAACGAATACCTACAGTTAGGACAGTATGTTTTTAATTTTTTGTTTTAGCAATTGTGTCGAAAGCTGGTTGATGCAGAATGATGAGGGGATGAGCTGGGGGGGAGGGTGGAGGTGCAAAACTAGGACGAGTGAAAGAACTGCAGAAAACGTGTCGCACATGAATGGAATGTGGTGGTGGTGGCGGGTACACAATAGAAATAAAGTAGGCCAAATCAAATAATTATAGTGTGTCATTTGGAGCAGTAGAATGAGTGGGGGTGGGGGGGATGGGGATCCGAATTCTGCTAACGATAGGGTAATTTATATTGTCAGATTGAAATTGTGTTGCCAAACAATAATGGCTGTAAGGGTAGCACAGCAGCGCCATTGTCGGATGATATATTTATGGCTAAAAGAGGTCTCCATACACAAACAGAGAACTGTCATTGGTTCTTTAACAGCGCAGCGGTTCAAACAAATTGGGCTGTTGTTTTCAGTGGCATTAATTTTGTCCGCATTCCACCTGCTTCCCCCACCCCCAACCGGGGCATCCACCCCTCCACTTGCCTACACTGGCATTGTTGGTTCGTGCCAATTCGTGGAGAAAGGGCACATGAACGGGTGGTGGCCTGGTAGATGAGTGAATGCCGAGTCCTTAATGCCAGGCAAAAGGAGGTTGGCAACACAAAAGCCAGTAATTCATTAATTATTTGCCAATTGATTTTTGTTTACACGAATTGTACATGAGCAGCGAACAAATTGAAATGGACGCGCGCGCACTTTTGTGCCACCCCAGAATTTTCCGAGGCCTAGGTGAGGGATGGGATGGTTGGTTGGAAATGGGAATGTACAGCAGTTTGTATACTTACACGTCCTGTATTCCGGTCAACCACCAAATGATTTAACTTAACGTCAAAGGACGTACGATGAGTGATTGTATTATTGCTTGTTGAATTTGTGCTATCATTATTATTATCTACGTTATTGTTGTTGATTGCATTGGTGCTGGTAGCTCCTGCGGCCGCTTGGTTGTTGCCATTGTTGCTTAGGACATTTTCAACTGTTGCCAGCAACAAAAAGCCTAAGATTAACTTCATGCTTGATTAACACGGCATATGACCTGTAACGAGAGCAAAAACACAAAAAAGTGGTGAAAATACCAGAATTACGAGCAGTACAAAATAGTAAATACAATATAAACTAGCATAAATTTAGGGGTTGTTTTTTTTTGTGTGTGACACGGCTTCATAAACATAAGGAATTATTATTAATCAATAGTTGGCGGAAGGGAGTGAATTCACGACTGATGAAGAAGCCGCACAAAACTGTTATTATGACAGACACATAAATAAAAAGCAGCGAGGGTTGCTGCCACCACGAGTTGATACAACCCCATAATTAAAGTCATTCAAAAACAAACAGAGTCAATGGGGTGGGCCACCTCACTCCCCCCTCCGACCTGCCGTTCTTCATGCATCGACATTTGCCTGGCCTCTTCATGTGGGATCGACTTTTCTTAAGACAATTGTAACCTCTCGAAGCTATTATGTTTTTCGTGTTTTTTTTTTTGTTTTTTTTTTAAGCGGCAATTGTTGTCGCTGCAGTGCGTGTTGATGTGTGAATATTTGATTATGTTTGGTTGGAATGCCATATATGGAGAGAGGAACCGGCCAGAGGGAAGGCTTATAATGTCCGACTGATGGGGAAATTAATATGCAGCTCATGCATCGCGTTTACATGGCGATCGACACGCGATTGGATTTCATTGTTGAGACACAATGGGCCAGACCGCACAAGATGACATCTTTGCGACGTGCTGGGCCGTGACCTTTTCGACAATGTTCTTCTTTCTCATCGTCCTTATATCCAGTTGATGTAAGGAGCCATTTAAGTCACCACCTTTATTTGCATGACCTTGACGGATGGCGTTTCAGTTTTGGGGACACATTAACATGATTATAAACATAACTGGCCACTATAAAAATGAAAGATTTGCTGTTTTATGGTGAAAAATCTTGACACGAACCATAAAATCTTTATTACGTGGCTTATCCGACAAAGTATTACTATAAATGGCGGCATGGAGATCCGCCGCAATAATTCGACAATTGATATCAAGAAAATAAATTTTCATTAGAAAACCGCATTTTCTAAACGGTGAATATAAGATTGTTAATTGGCAAATAATTGATTGACCTCGCGAGCACGCGATGAAGAAAACAAAACTTGGAGCTTATCACTAAACAACTTCTAAACATTTAGCGTCGCGATACTTAATAACTTGAATGCCACCCACGGGTTAAGTTATGTGGAACACTCAAGCGCATAAAAGCATCACCTCGTTCAGATCTTAGCAGTTGCATGAAATGTCGTAGAAGTTCAGCCCACACGAGTCGAGCTGGCCGTTGCGTCGCGTCGCAACTCAGACACATTTTTGCATGAAATCAGCATAACTTGGGAAAATGCCGCCTCAGGTCCAGTTAGCAGTGGCATACAAAAGAAAAAAGTGCAAGTTGCACTAAGACGGATTTTTGTTTGGACGAAATCAATAAACGCATCCCAAAGTGTCTGATGCGTCTGTAGGAAGTCTTCAGCGTCACAAAGTAACGTTCTCATTGAATGACAACTTCAATTCGTTTACAGCAATTACTCCCCGCCACGGAAGCCTACACTAGTTAGAGACGCATCCACTCTAATTGCTTCCGGCGGTGGCACGATGATGGGCTGGCCAGCGCGATTGCTGGGGCCTTTTGTGCGTTTGCGGCATCATAATGTACAATTATTATGAATCAAAGCCATTTGAAGTCGGCTTTTGAGTTTCCATAAACGCCGAATATGTAATTAAATTGGTTTTATTGCAACACCTTGAGAAGTGGCCGTAACAGCTGCCGCTAAGACGCACACACTCGCGCCGTCTTACCGACCAGCTCGTTAATTATAGTACAGAGTAATAAGGAATTTGGATAACGATACGCTTATCGTCATTAATTTCCATAAACTTAGAAAGCGGATGGCGTTTTATGGCATGCCTTAGCCCCGTCTTTTGGTGAGGTCGCTGGAGGATGCCGAAAACTATACGGGAAACAGTATCGGCACGCATTGCGGGCACGCGTCATTAAATTGCGTCAAGAATGCGTAATGGCCGGGAGCAAGGAATGCAAGATTCTTATGCCCAGAATACATTACCTGACCACAAATCAACGCACTCATTCCACTGACACAATGTCTGCACAGAAACTTTTACAATCGTTTCGCAAACTTCCAACGATAACTGAACGTCTGGCCGACACATTCAGACACTGGCGAAACGCATCGGACGGACAGACACACACACACACACACACACAGACTGTGCTTGCTGTGTAATGCTTGGGCACGTCTATTACAGACGCATTCAGCCAGTGTATACATCAGTTTTTACAAGTCCCCGAAGCGTATTCAAGAGCAGATCCTTTATGTGTGCATCAACGGCAAAATCCGGCACCAGTGGCTGTCAGCTATCCACAAACCAACCAACCCCCCCCCCACCCCTCCCCCCCCCCCCCCGT
>JANSTS010006274.1:0-20791 GCA_026546915.1 Sylvicola fuscatus | reverse complement strand
CAACAATCATATTACGGATACTATAGGGTGGGACACACATTTTTTAACAAAAACTAATGCAAAAATTTCTATCATTCTTTTTTAGTATTTTCTTATTTTTTATTAAGAAAGTGTTAAACTCAATTTTGTACTGTAGAATACGAGTGGTGCTAAAATTCAATTTTTGTAAAGGAAACAACCGAATTTGGATTCCCTCTCTTGTCGATTTGGATTGTGAATTTTTAATACAAATTTTAATTTGTTTCACAAATTCCCCGAATTCAGATGATCCATCAATTCAAGCAAGTTCTCAATACTCTAATAGTGGTTTGACCATAAAGTCAATGTTGTTTACCTAATTAAAATATCAGCAGTTTTGGTAAGATGCATGCCTTACATTAAGGAAATATATTTCAATCATAAAATTGTATAAAAAAAAAACGGGAAAAAATGTTTTTTTGTTGTTGGAATATTCGTGTCTCACCCTGTAAATGTTGCTACCTCACATAATCCAATGTCTATAGTCGTTGAATGGACGATCATATAATCTATTGTACCTGTATCATATCATATCAAGTGCTTCCTTATTTAATCTCTTATACTACAGAAAAGTGTTTTTGCGGTACATTTTGCCGCCTGCCACGTGTACAGCCTTTTGTACACAAAATTTTCCAATTGGTATACACCTGCCAGCAAATATGTACATAGGGTAGCGGAAATACTTTATACATGGCACATAGCATAGTTTACTTAAAGTCCATCACTCGCAGCTGCATATAAGTGCATATATCATAGAGCGACCGATAGGTGTGGGCAGTGCGATCAGATTGGCAACAAGGCGTCAATAAATGGAAACAGTTGCGACGTGCCATATTCTGTATAAAAATAAACAATCAAACACATCACAGCATTAAATTCAAAACTTATCAATCCGTATGATTTTATAAATAGAGATTTCATTTCATGAGCATCACAATCCTTTTATCCAATTCATGTATAAATAAATTCAAGTGACAAGAATTTTGTATCATATAGAAAGAGCATAACTCATGCAGCACAGCATACATATGCATGTAATCGTAATACAATGCGGATGTAGCGAACTAACTATGCGGAAAGAAAGTGCACAGAAATGCATTTGCTGCTGAGAATTTATGGAAAATATGCTTTTCAATGGCACATACTCATAGGTTAAAGGTGAAACGTTCCTTGGCAAAATGCGTGGTACGATGTACGGCTACAGAAAATGTCAGCACACGACGCCCTCTCAATCACATGCCATGAGTAAATAATATGCAAACGTTCACATATAATTTTTATATATTTACACAGGGCGAGTATGTGCATGTAGAAAGCTTCTAGATTCAGATATTCGGTACCAAGTATACCAGCTCGCATATGTTAACACTCACACAGCGCTACTCTTCCCGGAATTTCCACACGGATGACTTTTCGTTATCGTCATTAACACCGCACCATACATGTTCTTGTTTCATATGTTTTCTGGATGGCGTTTTTGCATACTTCACATGTTTCTGCCTCCCTTCTACAGTGTTTGTATTTAACCCCCAGCCATGCGGACTGACTCATCTACAACTCAAAATTATAATATGTATGTACACATGGAACATATGTTCTATTTTTGACTCAAAGGCTGTTTTTCAATTTCCCTTTTTTCGTCAATGGACATTATTTTTATACATAAAGTATGATTGCAGTTGAGTTTTATTGATTACCTTTAATGTTCCAATGCATTACTGACGTAAGGAGGAAATTCAAAGGAGAAAGAATTTCTTCGTGATGAGAATCAATTTAATTGCTCAAGCCTTTTTTTAACAATTAGTCGATTCGTAATTCAATCCTCGCATCATTAAAAATATTTACAAAAGCAAAATTCACAATTTCCCAGACTGAATGTCATCCCCCTCCTCCTTCCATTAACACCCATTAATCCGCGAGAAGGAGACTATAAATTGATTACAATAACTACTATCCGGTGGGCGTTGATGAGTCTTCCCACAATATTTATTTTACCACTCGGTAATTGCGTTTTGCTGGAAAATTTTCCATCCACTTTGTGTGAATGCGTGTTAACCATCACCATCCCTGTCTTCCGCCCATACCAACCCCTTTATCCCCCCCCACCCCGCTTCATAACAACAATACTCGGCGGATGCTTTATCGGCTACAAATTTCATTCATGTGTGAATTTTGTGCCATTTTAACATAACGACGACTGTTCGGGCCCGCATCAGATGCGTCGACGTCTCCTATCCTTGATTGAGGCAGCGTGCGCGACTTGGGGGTGGCACTTTTTCTTGTTATTGTTAATATACGCGTAAAAATAGGTTAGCCGCACAATTGTTTGTTGCGTCGTATTGCCGATTAATGTGTATCTTGAGGGGGTTGAACATTATCCGCCCAACAGTCGACACTTGGAATTATACTCTGGGCAAATTTGTTATTTGCGCAAATATTCGCTGCAGACAAAGTGTAACATTGTTCTTGCCTCAGCAATTATTTATAACTCGAATGTCTCACACCTTGGGTGGTCGCGCTTTTTTATGAGACGCTTAATTTGTCTCCTGCATGTGTCGTGGGAGTACATTGGCAAGCAATACTTTCAAATTGATTGATTTCTCGTTATGTGGTCGTACTTCCGGGCGATATGATTATTTATAAAGCTCTCATAACTCTTAATCGTCTTTAAACATAATTTCTATTTACTCTCAGTCGATTTCTCAAGAATGGCTTTACTATGCTTTTGTGTTAATGCATTTCGTTTCCTAATTTCATGTACGATTTAGTGCACCAGTCTAAATTGAGACCGATGCGCCAAGTTAGCAGCGCTTTAAACAAATTTAGAAAACTCTCTGTTTTATATACTCACACATGAGCATATGAGCAAATGAATTAATAATTTTGATTAATGACCACAAAAGATTTAGGTCATTTGCGAGCTACACACAGAAGTGGGTGTTCCATAGTTTTCGGCTAATGATTGTTTCCCATGTACTCGCTGTTGTATGTAATTTCCGTGCTGCGCGAATTTTCGCTGCACATTTTGTAGCACTTTCCTGGTAATTTAAGTTAAGGAACACCATCAAGCAGATTGCTGTGGAAATTGAATTAGTTTCATTTTCCTACATCCGTGTACTAAAATCAAAGCCCGAGCTTTTAATTCAATTGGACAATGTTTTTCGCGTTGTCTTTAAAATGTGTATGGTTCGATGGTGTACACCAAACTCGATGACACAATCAATTTGCATCAAAGTAAAAAGCTTTTATTGAAATTTAATATATTTACATGTACAGTGTTCGTATATAGTTAGTCTGTAGCAAGGAGAGCAAAGTTTTATTAACAACAAATTGCCTTTTCATTTCTGCACACAGGATACAAGGACACACATCGTCGTTGAGCTGTTCAACACGGAGCAGTCTTATGTGGACTCGTTACAGACTGTTGTCACGGTAATTGCATTAACTTATCGATCTCAATTTGTTTTGTTCTATTTTTGTGTTGTGTTTTTACCAATCTATAACATGTTTAGAATATTGACGATTTATTCATTGTACAATAAAGTTAATTTATGTTTGTCAATCCATTGCAGAAATACATGAATCCACTGAAATCCACGGAAAATGCAAACATCGCCGACGCCCAAATTGTGGACGAAATCTTTTTCATGGTGCCAGCTATTCTGAATGTGCACGAGCGCTTCTTAGACGAGATGAGGCGACGCTTAGATGCGTGGGAGCCACTGCAAAAAGTTGGCGACGCTTTCATTGAAGTTGTAGGTTTTCATTTTCACATTTAATTAAATTGAGAGCACAACCACCCCCGTCATTGTGTAAATACATAACAAACCAAAATCTGGTTGTCATTCCTCATTTCCTCATCAGCCGTTTTTTTTTTTTTCACCAATAACAAACCCCGCCACAAAATTGACAAGTTAAAAATTACAGGAAAACGTAAAAAACACAATTAACTCAAACCTTTCTCATTGTATAGTTTTCCAAACCCACCGTCTTGGATACATACACGGCATTTGTGAACAATTGGAATCGTGCTAAGGATGCCATTCGCTCAACCAGCTCCACCAGGCCGGCATTTGCACGCTTCCTTGAGGCGATGGCACGCGAACACAAAGGCAAACTGTCATTGGACACGCTACTGATCAAGCCGGTGCAAAAGTTTCCCAACTACGAGCTTATTCTATCAAGACTGATTAAACACACCGACAATGATCATCCTGATCAGAAGCCGTTACAGGAGGCGCTCACACTGGTGCACGACATCCTGATGCACTTGAATTGCAAGGAGCGCGAGGCGCTAGAAAATGGACAGCGGGAGGCGACGCTGCGCGAACTAGAGGGAGTCATCGAGGGCATCAGTGATCTGGTGTCACCCGATCGAGTTTTCCTGCTGTTCGATTTGGTGTCGATGCCCAGTGGACAGGGCGCACGCAAGGAGCGTGGTTTCTTTCTGTTTACCGATCTTCTAGTCATTACCAGCATTAAACGGCGAAGTGGAACCATCCGGAAACCGAATACGTGAGTTGAATGCATTCAATTGTTGTTGTGGCTGCACTTGAGTGACAAGTTGCTAATGAGCGTTGTTTTGTCTGTTCAACATTTAGTACGTGCCCAGGTAGTGTTGCATCAACGCTTGATACCAACAAGTATAAGTTCCTGATGAAAGTGTCACTGGATGATTTGGAAATCATGAAAGGTAAGTTGATAATTTTAATTGCAGTTCGGTGTTGTAAATTTCGGAGCCGTCAACTGCATTTAATTGGCACTTTGGCAAAACCATTTATTTGTTGATGAGTTTAATTGATCTATTTCAATGAAGCCAGACCAATTCGCAATATCAATTAACTGATGCATTTCTATATTTATTTTATAATGGAAATTTCGTGCAAACATAAAATATTATTTATGGTAAGCTAATAATAAAATAAAGGAAAATGTTCGGCTGACAAATCGATAGAATCGAAATAAAAGAAAGTTTCGTATACATTATTAACTCGAATGGAAATGGTCGATTATTTAATTGATTTCGATGAATATATTGATATATTGATGTTTCGGGTATGTCTTTAAATAATAGTTAATTTTTTTAAACTTTAATCTGTATAAAAAAGAAACAAGTTGAATGTAAGAATTTTTACAGTAAAGACTCAAACAAGTTTTTTAAAATCATTTATTGCACAGTCTAATCAATACATTACATAACGAAATTCTAATGCACTTGACAGGTAAAAGATAAAATGTCTGCTATCTCGAGTTATCATTCAAATAATTCGAATATAGTTAGACGTTAAATTTTCTGAAAATTTCCCAAAAGTCCTCGCACCTTTCCTGCACGAGTGCCCCAGTCAAGAAGTCCTTGTGAATCAAATGCATTAATTTTCTGCTTTAAATCATCCGCATTCGCCGCTAAAACTGAGTTGGTATCAGCTTTGCTGCTCAGAGAACGGGTCAGTGCCGGAGCAATTTCTGGTTGTACTTGGGAATGTGAGCGCAGATATGGAGCAGTGGTTAGGGCGAAAATCACCTCTGAAAAGAAAAGAAAATTCAATAAAGAAAAAACGGATTAAACATTGTTAAAAATTTTACCGAGTGCTCCACGTTTCAAAATTTCCATTTGAAAGTCAATAAGCTTTGGCACGGTCCCCTTAAAACCCAGCTTTTTCAAAATAATTGTCAGTGTCTCATAGTAGAGATAAACGAATTCATCCTTAGCCTCTTCAAGAATCACCTTACACACCGAAGTTGTTAAGAAGTACAACAAGTCAACAATCGGTGAACCGATAAAACAGTTCTGGAAGTCAATGAAGATTACGTCCTGCAACTCATTGCCATCATATCTGAATAAAATGTTGTTGGTCCAGAAATCGCCATGATTCAAGACTTTGAATCCATTGAAACAGGACGTGTAGTCTTCGATTCCCTTTTGAATCAGTTTTTCGGGTAATGTCTTCATTTTCTTAATGACTTCATTTTCAACACCAAATGTCGACGCGTTGTCAACAATCGCCTTGAATGCTTCCTCAAAGAAGTTAAGTTTGTCTTGCTTGGACGTGTGAAATGTTCCAGCAGCGAATTTTGAGTTTTCCTGTCAGATAAAAAACAAATTTATTGCATGAATTTTCGCCCAACTAGTGTTATCATGAAGATTATCATACCACATTTTCGAATGCGACAACACTGGCTGCATGGAAGAATGCCAACTTCTCTAGTGCCATTTTGCTCTCCTCATAATTCAAACCTCTGGTACGATCCACGGTAGCGTAGCCTTTCTGTGACATGTCTTCCATAATCAAGAAGGATGATGGCGAATAGCCAGATTCAATACACCTAGAAGTGTTTTAGTTGTCTAATCTCAAGTCAATACATTATAATATGATATCACAATGACTCACTCTGGTGTGAATGAAATCTTGATGCCACTTCCATTCAAGCATTTAATTAATGATGGGATGACCCGCTTGTAGGCATCCATTTCTTTCTCAAACATGTTTGAGTTGCCAAAGTCCTCGGAAATGTTGTCACCCTTGAACGGTTTCAGCTTGAGCACAACAACAAGACTCTGGTCAGCCGCATCACGTGAAGAATAGCTAAGACATCACGGGAGAGTAAAAAATTACAGAAAATTCGTTATCATTAATCACCGACGTGACGCTTGCAATAAAATTTCTTTATTGAATTTGTACACACTTCACAAGTATGCGGCACAAAAGTGATCGGAAGTTGGCCATGGCATTGCTGGTTCCTGGTTCCACCTTATAGCTCTTTATCTTCACATTTTCCTGGTGGAATTTATGTTCCAACAGGTTCTTCAGGAACAGTGAATTGACGAACTTTGTATTAGACTCCAACATTTTCACTTTATGCAAATTCAGTTCACTGTCGAGACTTTGTACAGCTAATCCGTGCCCTTCTCAATCTCAAATTCAACTGTAAGTTATGGTCGCTGCTATCATTTTCGTGCGGCTATTGAAGCTGCTATTGCCTTATCACGAATTTGATAATATTTTAAGTTCGATTAAGCGATATCTGAGTATATCGATTGTTGTGTTGGGGAAGAAGGGGGACTTATCAATTCGTGCAATAATTCAGACTTTCGGCTCAATTATTTTAACCCTAACTAGCTCCATATGGCACATGATGATTGTTATACAAAAACTTGCACATTTTATCTAATCAGGCGACATTAATTGATCATGCAATTTATTTTTCTTTTATCAATATAGCTAAAGATGAAAACATCCGAAAGATAATGAAGGAGATTGAACAACTTTCGGAAGACTGCACCAAATTACAGCAAATATCAGAGTTGGCATCTAGCCTAAGGTATTTATTCTTTATTGATTCAAGTACTTAAAACGAAACTTTATTCGCTGTGTCTGATTCAAGGTGTCAGCATCAACCGCTGGAAGAAGCAGTTCGAGATTTACAGAGTGACGTTCAAAAGCAATTGTGCGATAGGCAGACGAATGACACTCAATTAAGTGTCTTGGAATTGACTCTGAATACCCAGTAAGAGAATGCCTGTAAATCCCATTGAAACTAAAACTAATTAAGAAATTTTCTTTTCAAGAAATCTCGTCCAAAATATGACAGTAGTTTTTGGCAAGCCAGACAAACGTACCCAATGGGAAGAGAAGTTCATAGTTGCCAAACAAAGGCTTGGTAATAACTTGTCTTTTCGTGTAGTAAGTAGAATAAATAATTGAATATTACAGCTGCATCTGTCGATCGACATCATGTCCCCGAATTTCTAACATCGATTCCGATTCGAAAGACACGTGCTGGTCTCCAGTTCACGTGCGCCGCCCCCACATTGGGTGGCCAAAAAGACGTTTGGGTGTGCAACAGTGATGGTTATGTGGGTCAAGTGTGTGTTATGAGCTTGGTACCCGAACCAACTGTCACGAGTTGCAATGGTGTGTGTAATGCACGCATCTTGTGTGTCGCCTCAGTACCAGCTCTGGACGAGCAAACTCCAAATCGTTGTGTCAGCATTTCCATTGAGAATCCAGTTAGTCGACCGAGTCGCAACAGTCTCGGCAACAGTCACATGATTCCCAATGAGAAGCGACACAGTACCAGCACGAAGAGCAGCAGCACTGGCAACACAGACCCAAATAATATTCAGTTAGATTCAAGCAGTTCTAGCGAGGAGTCGGAAAATGAGAGTCACCTCGAGAATAGAGCTGCCAGTCCAGCTTCAGTATCACAACACAATCAAGACGGTAATTCATCGGAGGAGTCGGATACACACCAGGCGACAATGTGGCTGGGCACTGAAGATGGATGCATTCATGTGTACAATTGCACAGACAATATACGAATAAAGAAGAACAAGATCAAGATTCAACATGTCAGCTCTGTCTATTCCATTTTGTACTTAGATAATAGAGTTTTTGTTTCTCTTGCAAATGGTGATGTCTGCGTTTACCTAAGAGACAACAGTAAGTCTATAAATTACGCTAAAACGTTTTCTTGTTACTAATCAATTGGTTTTTGTTCGCACAGACGGTTGGAACACCACCTCTCCACTGAACATATCACTTGGCACGGTCTCCAGTCCAGTGACACGTCTATTGAACGTGCACGGACGCCTCTGGTGTGCCATCCAGGGCATAATAAAAGTTCTCAACACCGCTACACTGCAAGTTGAGACGCAAATACAAATCTCCAGCGATTCTAAGCCCGTCACTAATATGACGGTGTCCTACAATTATGTTTGGATTTCGGTGCAAAATTCGGCACACATTAAATGCTTCCATTCCAGCAGCTATGAGCTGATTTTCGAAGTAAATTTGGCGCCGCCAGTCAACAAAATGCTGGCCAATTGCGATGACATTATACGTCAGCACAAGGCAGCTTGTTTGCGCGTCACCTCGTTGCTGGCGTGCAAAGATCTGATCTGGGTGGGCACGAGTGCTGGCGTTCTGCTCACAATTCCGGCTCAGAATAGTGCCAAGGGTGTGATAACGGCACCAATTGTAACAGGTAATTGAGAGTTATGGGCATTTCGGCTATAGAGATAGTAATTTTGGTTATGTTTGAATAGGTATTCCACATGGTCACACTGGACACGTTAGATTTCTGACATTCGTCGAGTATGAGAAACCACATGAGGAGACGCCCAGCAAAAAGCATTCTAATCGGTGGGTTACATTGAATTTATTGAAAACGGCTATTTTGATTGTTTAAAAAGAAATAAATTGACTTCGAATTCCAGACACTCGATGCACACCAAGTCGAAGCAGGAAGGTCTCAATATGCTGGTAATCTCTGGCGGTGATGGTTACGAGGACTTCCGCAGCTCCGGTGCTAATTCGCTGGGCGATGTGGCAGGACGCGAGGACAGCACTAATCACTTGCTGCTTTGGCAGGTCTAAAGCTATTTTATCAAGGATTCAATGTCGTCTATTTGTAACTGTAAATCATTAAAAGAAAACAAAATCTTTATTATGGGAACGATTTATTTGACAAGTCTGTGGCTGTGTTTTGTTGGGTATAATGCACACTGTTTCTCTAAATCTTCCCAACTAAGGGTGGCCATTTAACAAAATGATTAGACAATTCAATTTCAATATCATCTAAATGCCAAAGTAAAGAGCTGAAGTGCTAACTTGTAATTTATTGTTATCAACTGTTTATTGTGTGGCCGTGTTATATCGTAATCATTTGTATACATAAATTGAAGGGAAACCTCCAAAGATGATGATATGCTTTATCAATTTGCGCCCTATTTGGCATCGATTTTGTTTGTTATCTCTATTTGATAGCAATTTAAATGTAATGAATAAGCAGACTATTGGAAGTTTATTACACCTGTTCCGGAACTATATTTAGATAGATCCATGGATTGAAAATCGTTTCCTATCAATCGTATAACTAAATATATGTAAATGATATGTCCAACGTGAATTGAAACCGTATGAGTACTTAACAAATAATATGAATTTTTCATCTATATTTATCTTTGTTATGGAAATACCACCGTCTTTAGTTTATGACTCGATCGATTCGCGTCCTCTTTAATCCTGAATCAGTTTATAAGCAGATTCCTGAGTAACGGCATTTCCTTTACAAAAGATCTGAATTTGAACACAAAATTGACAATCAAACTTTTCTTTTTGCATCACATGTTTTCTAACTTGTATCATATCGACTGCTTCTAATTGCCGTTTCAATTAAACCGCCTTCAAGGTAAAACGCTCAAGTAGTTAACTAATGTTTATACGTTTATGTGCAAACAAACATAATTTGAATAGCAAAATTAAAATGAACAACATTGAATTTAGTGGCTGCTCGGTTCCCACCCAGAACATATTCAATTACAACATGTCATAAATTTACACAATCTTCATTTGTTATTGTGATTAGCGTCCTTTGGGTATGATAAGGCCTAACACGAGAATGCAACCACCACCCAAACATAAAGTGAGGCAAAAGTAATGCACTACAAGCACATGTTCACAGTGCAGCGGCTCTGCTGAAGCCAACTGTAAACAATAACCAGATTTTAGTATTTTACCGTTAAAATGTTAATACTGTCATATAGTAAATAAATGTTAAATGTCTTTTGAATTTATATATTGAATATATTTATTGCTACAAATTGTTGAAGAAATAATATTTCATATACAAAAAAAAAAACTAACAAATAAACAAATGTAAAGAAAATGTTATTATTACACAATGAACACATAATTTACTGTAATTACATAATATTATAATGTTCCTCAATACTGAAAACAAACTTAATGCATTTTCCTGTTTTATTATAAATATTTTTATCTAATGTACATTAAATGAAAAGATTCTTAAACACTTAAATAACTATTGCAATTTATCGTTTTTTGTATCAAATCATTTGTTTTTAAGAAACTTTATTACATTTGTGTGGAGCTTAATTTAATTTATTGATTATGGTAATTAAAGAAACCAATTACAATTCAATTTCTGTTTAATTACATAAACAATTTGTGATAATTAAAAATAATAATATATGGTTTGTGTGAACATTTTTACAGTTTTTAATTTAAAATAATGACTATAAATACTTTAATATTTATGCACTGTATGCAGCAACCTTATTGTGCCAAGTTAATTGTAAATGAAATAAAATTGTGTAGTATTTTCAAGCTGCAATTACTATTTTAGAATTGCATAGTAACTGTTATATATTTACCCTTATGTATAGGTGGATTTGATTGGCAAATCATAAAACAATTCGATTGTAGATTTTAGATGAAAATTTGGCCGTATTTATGTGTTTTGTGCGTGTACAAAATGTTAGTAGTAAATTATAGTATGTACCTTACAACAACAAAAAAAAAACAATTAAATTATCCTAGCGAATTTAAAACATACAAAATACATAATTAATTTAAAACAATTGTTAGAAATAAAGTGGCATTTTTAAATAAATGAATATTAACTGTTGGTTGATTAATAAATGAATTATATTCTTTAAAAATATGGTTTCGATGCAATTGTTGTTTCTAATCTTTTTTTTTTATTAAAATTTCAATGATTGGGAAATAATTTTTTTACAAAAAATTCGTCTTGAATTTTTGAGAAAACAAATTAGTTCTTTGAATCTATTTGGCATATAAATTCGTCTTCCTAAATTCTTATAATTAATTTTTTTTTAAATTAAATTGTTGTTAAATTCAAACAAAATTTACTTTAAGTTTAATCATTTTTATTTATTAAATAAAAGCACAATATTCAAAAAGTTTCAGTGAATATTTCAAATGATGGCGCCACATGAATTGTCAAAAAAAATCCCGATATAAGCTTCGAATTCGAAAACTAAAAAATCCCACCATACGACGGAAACGCCGGTGCTGACAGCCCGCGGCCAGCGCTGCAACAGCAATTGCTACAAAAACTCGCAAGTAAATACACACATCGCACACATTCACATAACCAAATTGCACACACATACGCTTTCAACATAACAAAAAATGGCCGTCTTATTGTTTTCTAAAAAGTAGTGTGTACGAAATTGGCTTTCTCGCAATTTAATCGATTTTCGCGGCTTTTAATCCGCTGAAAGTGCTTGCAAATACTGCAAAGACGCTCGTGCAATCCAAAACTCGCCGAGAAACCCATAGAATTGCTAGTATCCGACGGAAAATTTCGTGCGTGCATTCTTTGGCATTTTTCACCCATTGTTCATTGTCCCCGCTGTCGAGAAGTTCACTTTTGCAACATCCCAACAGACAAGCAACGAAACGAATAGTGACGAAAATTCAATATCAATAAGAAAAGCGAAACGCATACAGAAAGAAATTTGCATGTTTGCGGTGTGCAGAAGAGGACAGCGACTGTACAAGAATACCACCAACAGGAAAAAAGAAGAAAGAGCAGAAGAAAAAATTGCAACCCCGTCTCCGACGATTTACATGCGCTCTCAGTAACCCGTCGCACCGAAACAATAGCGAACAAACATTTTTTTGGACGAAAATTACAGCCAGTGAACAATATTGTGTCTGCACCAATTGGAAGAATTGAGAAGCAGCAAACGCCGGAGACAAAGCCAAAAGAAAAAACACTTGTAAACCCGCAGCGTCAGTAGATACGAGACAGTTGCTCTTGTACACGAAGGACGAGCCGTCGTCTGATTTGGGGGGAAACGGAAGGCGCACACTTCACCGTGTTTTATATGCATTTGGCGAGCATTCAATCGCAACTTCATCATCCTCACCATCACCACAGAGACGACAGCGAATACCAACGGCAACTGAGGCGACTAGCGGAACTGGTCGGCATTTGCAACGATTGTCCCACAAAGTTATGAGACAACATTTTCGTCGGTCCAATCGAATTTGATTCCATTTGATGAGCAATTTTTTATTATCCAGCAATTTATTAGGTGAGACATTTGTTATTTATTTGACGTTTAACCAAAATATCGAAAAACCCAAAATTGGTTTTGTTCTGTCAAAATATAGGAACGGGAAGGTTATTTCTTCATTATCACAATTATTAAAAAACCAACCACCTGCTACACAACTTCTTGTCTTGTTTGCTTCAATCTCGACAACAAAAAACGTAACCTTCATGTGAAAAAAAAAACATTTTGCCACTTAAGTGTAGTTGTTATGTTTTCAATAAGAAGATAACTGTTGTTGGCTTTAATACTAAAAGTAAAGGGTTAGGTGATTGACTATTTTGATATCATTCAAACCGGCGGAATTTCCCCAAAAATATCATAAAAGTAAACAATTTTGCAGGCCGACAAGGCGCCTTTCTCAAGCCATAAGATTAAAAATTAAAATCAACCATCATAAAAGGTCTAAAAATAAACTGTTCGTCATACCGATCTTGCAGTTTCTATCGAGCAACGAGAACGTAAACAATCAAACAAACCACTACAGTTGGTTCGAGAATTCCTTGGTAGAATCCAGACGCGATACAGTTTAGAAACTAAAACATAAAAAAATTGCGCGCCAAAATAAACGGTGAGAACTACGTAACGACGTAGAATTACCCGCCTCCCACTCCTGTCCCTGCATGCCGCTAACCGCGCAGTTATAATTTTAAAGAAAAACACACAATATTATCTAAGAACGACACCAATCGTCTGTCACCACCACACACGCTCACTGCCAGCCGTATTGTGTCTTATGAGGGCCGCGAACTCGAATCGATTCTCGCTATCGTCAAGGTCAATCTCATTGGGCTCTTTCTGTGTGCTCCCCGCACGCCATTGCCACAACAATAAGCGCGCACAACACAATCAGTCCTCGCATGTCCATCCACATGTGTAAATAAATAGATGCGACTCCATCGTATAGCCGCGATGACTGATAGCAAGTAGCGGTGTCATTGTTGTTTTTCAAATTTCAATTTGGAGGCTGGTTCGTCCTGTGTGTCAGTCTGGCGATGAATGGCGTCACGTACGCTGCCGCTGTCTAGACTCTTGTACCAGCTTTTGTGAGTTAGGTGAATTGTTTTTGCGATGTGTCGTCAAAGTGACCGAGTGTCGCGCATATTATTAACCGTTTTGAGGTCAATCGGCTAAGCTCGTTCTGGAGAAAGTTGCGTCGCAAAGAAATTGCATTTGTTAGCGGAAAATCAGCTGACAGTGTCAATTGGCACCAAAAACAGCTGACAGCATTAGATTTGTGCGCGTTGACTTAGGAGACGTGGACGTGATTTTAGCTTCTCGCATTCTTATTGATTGTCAATTGAAATTGAATTTCTTACAATTATGGAGGTTTTGTTTTCTGTGTTTTGTGTCTAAGTTAAAACTAATTAAAATGTTTTTCTTTTCTGATTTGTAGGTTATGGCCAATCTGAATTTCCAGCAACCACCTAGAAGTATAGCCAATGCGACGTTAAGTGGGCGCAGTGCGGCAGGCTTTGGTGGCAGTAGTAGCGGCGGCGGCGGTGGTAGTTCACTATCAGGACATGTCACGCCAACGTCCAACATGTTTCCGCAAGGTAATGTCAACTATGGCCAAACGCAGCAACAGCAGCAGCAGCAGCAACAACAACAACAACAGCCGCCGCAGTTGTCGCCGAATCGAGGCCTCGGCGGACCAATGTCAGTTGTGGGTGGCGGCAGTGGCGGCACGATCGGACCATCACAGCTCAACAACAGCGCTGGCAACATTGGCGGCGGCACCGGCAACGGCAGCAGAAGCATTTTCGGACAGAGGGGAGGATTCGCAGATCGACGATCAATGCCCACCGGTATCGGACCAATGGTTTGACCTGCTTTCATTTGCTTTTCTGTCTGTCTAATGTCGTCCAATTAATTACAGTCAAACATGGGCACGTTTATGCAGTCTCGGGGCTATGGATCTCAAACGGGCGGCAACAATTACCACTCGGTATTTGGCGCCAGCGACACCAGCACACCACCTCTGCTCGACCCGCAAGAGTTTCCACTGCTCACGAATGCACGGGGTCAACACGATCAGTCATTACCTCAGTCCAATTCGATGCAGGCGCCGGGCAGTAAACCTTATGGTAATCCTCAGCCATTCGGAATGTCCCTCTGTTAGAACAAATTTCATTATTTACCACTTGCGACGTGATGTTGACGGCCGTCGGTGCGACGCGCTTCCTCTTTCTGTAGTTTACTGTGAATAATTGCTAGTAATTGGATGGTGGCGATATTGCCGGCAATCGTCTGTTGAGCATCATCAGCAGACGGCCATCTCGGGTTTAACGCAGCCGGGGCCGTCAATCACAGACAGCGAGTTTATTAGCCACTCGGCAACGACAGAACACAAAAAAATTATTAACCAGATCTGCCCTTAAATTCAGTTGGTATGGTGAAGCAGCCCACCGCCGAACAGTCAGAGTTCACAATGTCGTCGGAAGACTTTCCAGCGTTGCCCGGCACCCAGATACTGGACGGTACGGCGGCGCAAGCGTCTGGCGGCAACGGCATGAACAACATGGGCTCAGGCGGCATGGCTGTGGGCGGCGGCGGCATCGGTGTGATCGGTGGCAACGGCGGCGGTGGCAACAACAGTTTGAACAACAGCGGCGGCAGTGGCGTGCTTGGTGGCGTCGGCAATGGCGGCAGCGGAGGCGTTGGTGGGAACGGCGGCGACGGCAGCGGCAATGGCGGCGGCGACAAGAACAGTGGGAACGGTGCGGCTGGCGTTGGCATGGACTTGTCATCAGACGTGACAATGGTGTGCGAGAAGGCGATCAAGCGGGGCGTCCAAACGTCGCCGGATGGCAAAGTCTCAAACATACCACCCACCATGGTGAACAATCAGTTTGGTATGATCGGACTGTTAACGTTCATTCGGGCGGCCGAATCAGATCCGAATCTGGTGACGTTGGCCATGGGGCAAGATCTCACGGGGCTCGGTCTCAATTTGAACTCACAGGACAATCTGTATCCGTCGTTTGGTGGCCCATTTGCCGAACAGCCTTGCCGGTTTGTTGACTTGTTTTTCTGTGCTGACGTTGTTGTTGATTTTCATTTGTTTTCGTTTTCGTTTCTTATCCATGAAGGCCGCAAGACATCGACTATCACGTGCCACCTGAGTACACCGTCAACATGGCGATACGTGACAAACTGTCTAGCTTGACGCTGAAAAAATATAAAGAAGATCTGCTATTTTTCCTGTTCTACACCAACGTCGGCGATGTGATGCAAATTGCGGCTGCCAATGAGCTGTAAGTATTTCCACGGACGCTGTGCGAACAAGCCAATGGCTAATGGTTCGCTTCCGTTTCAGGCATAGTCGAGACTGGAGATATCACATAGAGGAGAAAGTGTGGATCACCCGAGTGCCGGGCCTCACGAACTACGAGAAGAATGGCACCACGGAGCGTGGTCACTTCTACTATTTCGATGCGCAAAATTGGCGCCGCGTGGCCAAAGACTTTCAAATCGATGCTGGAAAATTAGAAAAAGGTCCCACCTCTATGGGTTCGCACTTTATTAGTGGGCAACAAGTACAATAAATGTTAATTACAAAAAAAAAAACAACTAAAACCAAACAATATCAAGCAAACAGTTCGCCAATCCGAAGGCCTCGCCTCTCCCCTTTTCTATTCCTCGTGGATGCTGTGTCAGCTAGCAAATAAGAATCTGGCCAGTCGGCCGCGCCACACTCGATAGATGAACAAATAAGATTATGCGATTAAAACGAAATACTTTTTGAACAAACAAAAGATCAATTAGCCACTTCTTTTCATCATTCGATTTTCCGTCAAGTCTCTTAGGTCGTCTTTCTCAAAATCTTTATGATTTTTGTGTGTTAAAATCGCCCCACCAATTTATGTGTCGTTCGTTCTCCCTCCCCCTAAAAACTCCCATTTTCCCACTTCCCCTGTCCCACTCCCTGCCCCGTATTTATTAGTCTAAAGCGGAAATTTTGTAAATATTTTGTTTAAATATTAAACTTACTGTTATATGTCCTTTCTAATTCTTGTTAATTACAACCAACAACAGCAAAAAAAAATGGAAAAGAAAACAGAAATATTTTCACGTAACATTGAGATTAAAAAGATTTTACTGCAAACTTAAAACGCTAATTTGATTTTAATCTCGTTTAATTATCTTTTTTGTTCTGGACTTTTTCCTCCACTTATTTTGTTTAAAGAAAAGTATTTTTTGTTAACGTTTAATCTTAATTTCGGACATTTTTCCTCTGTAAGAACATCTCATTGTAAGTATTAAATTTTCCCCAAAAGGTCCTAAGCGTCGGAAATGAAATGAAAAACCTTACTTAACGGTATAAAAATTCATATTTATTAAAAAAAAAATAATTATTAAAATTGGCACAAATGTCTTAAAGTCAAGTCTCAATAATGTCACAAGTTGGTCGCGATCTCGTTTCGTACTCCTTTTTGAAAGCCTCAATTTTGGAACGTTGCTTTTCCTCCAAAGTCTTCTTGTACTCCTCCATTCTTGACTCAATCTTCTGTAAGTTGTTCTCATAGCCTAACTTAATCCTGTCATACTCCTGTAACATGTGTTTCTCCTTGTCCTCGGCGTATCGCTTGTAGTTGGCAGCTGTTTTCTTAGCTGATTGGTACTTGGCGTTCAACTGGTCCACAGTTGAAATGCGCTGCTGCTCCAGCTGTTGAATTCGCACTCTCAAATCCGCTTCTTTGCCGATTAATGTGGCTTTCTCATCTTCCCACTGCCGTCGCAATGCCTGAAGAGAAACGCGCTCGGCACTCCACTGGTCAGATCGTTCTTGCAGCTCTCGCGACAAAAACTCGATGCGAGACTGTGATTCTTGCAAATGGCTTTGGCACTGATTGAGGACATCTTCCTGTGTTTTACATCGTCGCTCAGCATCCTCTTTCTGCGTCCACAATTTTTTGATTTTTTCATCCATGCTGTTGATAGCAGAATTCGCTTCGTTTCGTTCCGCAAGGATGGCATGCTTCAAGACATCCACCTCACGCGAACGGGTGGCTATCTCCTGGCGGGCATCTTCAATCATCTTCTTCAAAACATTTGCATTTGTATCATATCGCTGAGCCTCCGTCTGGAATTCGGCCTCGACTTGTTTCAGCTGCACTGCAAAGGCTTTAGCCATTTCATTGCGAAGACGCGACTCAAGACGGGCCGAGTGTGAAGCATCCAAGTCTGGCGATGTAGCCACGCTCTTGTCACTGGACGCAACCTTTTGCGGTGAAGTTGAGGCGTCTCTTGACTCATTTTGGCTGCGAACGAATTCTTCAAACTGCTGCGCTTTAAGCTTCAACTCGGTCAACATTTTGTCGTGTTCATCCTTCAGTTGAATGCGACTCTGCAGCTCCTGATTCAGCACTTCCATGCTGTGCAGACGCCTTCGCAGGTCGTTAATCTCGCGCAAATTTGTCGCCGCCTCCGTTTGCAATTGCACGTTCTGAATCTCCAGTTTGGCTACATCGGCGGACTGCTGAATGCATTTGCTGCAACTGTCCAATGCTGTCGCTGCATTGCGATGGGTTTGTTCGCAGTTGCGCCGCATCTCCTGGACCAGTTGGTCGTGTTCGGTTTTTGTCTTGCTCAATATTTTGTCCAGTTCGGAGCATTTTATTTCGGACAGTTGATGGGCACGCTCCAGTGAGGCCACTTTCTCCTTTTCAATGTACAACTGCTTGTGCGTGTCGGAAGATTTAAGATCGGTTAGTTCTCGGGCAAGATTATCACGTTCACTCGAGAGCTTTATGTACAGATTCTTGACACGGTCGACCTCTTCTTGGGCGTCTTTGTGCAGAAATTGACGCTTTTCAAGTTCAAGCTTGACCTTATCTAGTTCTACGGATTTGTTGAGCGATTGTCTGGAATTTTCACGTTCTGAATTTAACTGAGAGAGGCGATCTTGAAGATCTTGCAGCTCTCGTTTGGCTTGGTTGTAGTTTTTATTGGATTTTTCTATTTCCAGCTCTAGTTGCTTGTTCTTTTCTTCTAGTTTCTGGATTTCTTGCAGATATTCATCTTTAGCAGATTTCTCAGAACCAACACTATTGTGACGACGATCGCGACGAGTTCTCTCCAAATCAGCTTCAACTATGTGGAATTTATTGCGCCAGCGATCAGCTTCTTCACGGTGGGTATTCATCTTGATAAGAGCGTCATTTTCATCAGCTTTAAGATTTTTTATAATCTCATCCTTGGCCTTGATATCGTCCAGAAGCGTTTTTATTTTAAGCTCCTTACTATTGTAAAGATCTGCCTTTAAATTAGCAATACGATTCTCTGGTGTGCCAGGTAACGATCGTTTTGTCGACGACATTCCATCCGCTTGCAGGACTGAATTCATAAGTGCCATCTCATTGTGGGTGGTCTCCAATTGCAGAGTAAGGGTTTTGATTTGTTTTTCCATGGTCTCAGTTTGCTGGCTCAATCCGTCAGCTAGCCGATTCAATTTGATGTTCTCTTGGATGAGATCAGGCGCAGGAATCGAGTTTTTAAACTGTCGCTGTGCATCCTGTAAACTTCTAGACAGCTGATTTATCGTTTCCGATTTCTCAACCAGCATCTGCTCTCTAGAACGCACAGAAGTCTTGTACTGTGTGTCTAAGTTTCGACACTCGTGCTCCTTTTCCTTAAGTTTTTCGCGCAGTGAGTCCAGCTGCTCCTGCATAAGTGTCACTTGTGCGTTGTGGCGTTCCTTTAGCTGTTGCACAGCATCATTGGAACGATGCTCCGCCGAAATGCCCGCATTCTTTTCGACCATTCGAAACTTGTGCTGTGCGTCTGACAGCATCGTCTTTGTATGCTCCAGTTCAGCAACAAGTGTGTTGTTTTCGTCTTCAGATGTTTGTATTTTGGCTTTTAACTGACATATGTTGTCCTCGAGGTTAGAAATTTTGCCTTTACTCTCCACTAGCAGCTCGTGACACTGCTGGGCGTCCATCAGCGCACGCTGCCGCTCAGCGTCGCAAATAGTCAAGTGTTTTTGCAGTTGATCTGACCGTTTTTCGGATGCTTCCAACAAATCGTTCAACTTAATCAGCTCGTGCGTTTTGGATTCGACCATCTGTTTGAGGTGCACAATTTGTTCAGTGAAATTCGAAATGTCGTTTGTGCGCAGGATGCTGTTGGTGGCTGTCGAATCAATGGAATTCATCAGGTCGTCACCCAAATCATTAAATGCATCTTGCAGTTTATGATTCAACTGTAAGGAAGAGAATTACCATTCGGATCATAGAACAAACTTGCTTATTAAATAAGATACGCACCTCATCTTCACGCCTCTTGTGGTCCGCTAGTTCCTCTTCTTCAGCAAGTCGATCGGCAGTTAGATCTAATTTAGGACCTTTGCCTTGAAACAGGCTGATACCAGGGTCTGTTCGATCCATTTTTAAACACGCTTGATTGTTTTATAAATTACAAAACAAAAAGCAAGGAAATAACAACAAAGCGCCAAAACAAACTGTTGTCAAAAAAAAAATTGATAGTTGTCAAAAATGGCAGTTAACATTATGGCACTTTATAGCAAACCTATGTGCTATACTTACATATATATATATCTAGCTCATGAGTAATAAGTTAAATTGCTCAGTTCGAAAAAAATATAATTTATTAATTTATTTTTAGGCATTAAAAAAAAATGTTGTTGATTATAACTAATATTTAATATTCAAACTTAAGTTCGCTATGATTATAAAGTTCAACAGTAATTCTAATTCTAGAAAATGGTTGCTGCCACTGCTAAATCAGAAATATTGAAAATCGCCTAAAAGAAACAAATTTATGGTTCTGTGTTAAACCGCAGAACAAAATACTAAGCGCCTAAATTGCTGCAATCAAAGTACTAAATTAATTTAGTTGAATTTAGCTGGACTGTTGTAGCCA
>JANSTS010006273.1:0-18655 GCA_026546915.1 Sylvicola fuscatus | reverse complement strand
AAATATTGTCGCAAAAATGCGACGTGGAGACCCGCCAGCACCACCGGGCACTCGCCAGCATCGAATCCAATCGATAGTTAAGTCCAAGGCGAATGCTGAGTACAGTTCAAAGCAGTTATGGAAGGAGTTGAATATGCCTTATGATGAATACGACAAGATGATGAAGGAGAAGCTGGCAGGAAAGTCAGCACCTCCGTTGCAGTCACGATTTCGACATAACAGGAAAATAAGGCCGGACCCAGTTAAGAGACCAAGTCTAGCTAAAAGTAAGCGACATTTCTTAAATAAATAAATAATTTAATACAAAAAAAAATTCTATTAGAAATGTACAGCTATAATGAAATGCGAAAACGTCGAGAAGCATTTCGCAGCAAACTTGTCAAGTTGATAATGATGGATCCGAATGACCATCAACCCACCGACGTTAATGCAATTCCTTCTGAAAGTGAAAAACAGCTTCTAAGATACTACTACTACATCAAGCACGGCATTGACACGACATTTGTCTCCAAGATGGATAACAAAGTACTGAAGCGCATAATGCGGCTGATCCCACCGAACTATAAGCAATTCAAAACCATTCTACAAATGACCATCGACGAAGCTCAGTCGGAATATATTTTTGCTGTGAAAAAGGCAGTTGTTGACTTTGCCCTTGGAGACACTTTGAATCGCATTATGCCAGCACTTCACGAAATGCCTGACCACCGGCAGGAAGTTAGAGCCATCGCCAACCGATATCGGCATTTGTATGATGAGAATCGGCGTCTGATGAATCGGAACTTGTACGCCATTAATCCGTGTGTCCAGCAAACCTTTGAGCTGCTTCACACATTATTGAAGAAGTCGGTGTTTGTTGATGGCAAGGGTTTAGCTGCCCATAATGGAGCTTTTGATTTATACGAATTCAAGGTATGTTTTTTTTAGTTTTAACTCATCAGATTCATTAAAAACTGAAACTTTAGGGTTTAATAACGGCCCAAATAGAAGCGGTTAAACAAGCTTTGAAAACAGTTTGGTATCCCACCATAGAAGATATTTTGAAGCGTGGACTGAGAAGAAGACTTATTCCAGATGGTACTAAGGCAAGAGCCCTTCGACGTTTCTACAATACAATGGCAGCATTAATGATTCATCAGCTTCAGGAATTGTGCATCGATGGCTTAAAGCAGTTTACAGAATTTATTTGCGACGCTGGTCATTCCAATCCACCATTTCGATTGACTATTCTCTTAAAGGACAAAAACACGTTATCGTTTTATCCTCCGTTTCTTAATATTAAACGGGATATTTTAGAAGTGGTGGATGAGCTTTTGGCGGCAATTGTAAATTGGCCCAGAATTGAGAACAGTTTACCAATGGAAATGCAAATTCCGAAAACAGCTGCCAGTAAGGTTTTGAAGGTAATTAGTTTTGTTCATCAATATCAATTAGATCTTAATGAAATAATTTTCTTGAAGCCAATCATTTCACAAGATTTAATTGACGATTGTCGCCATCGGATAATCGAAGTGTTGGAAGAGCAAAGAATCGGTCCAGAGTTGCGCGTTCAAGATTTTGATGGCTATATGACTCTTATTAATGGAGAAGAGATAAACGATGTTCATAAATTTATGCAAACTGACGCGCCATTCGAGGATTATTGCAAACGAGTCCATAAGTATGAGTCGATAATTGAAGAGATTCCCAATCTTATTTGGGGAGTCTTGTCAATGGGATTATATGAATTTCATCGAGATGGATTAATTGATACACTTGTAGCGTTAGCACAAAGTATTCGCACTGAACTGCTTACGAAAATGGTTTTAGATCAGCAGCAAGGAATGTTCCAGCTGCAAACTGAATACGAGAATATATCCAAAACGGCATTGACTACTCCGCTGAATACTGCCGAACTTATGGGCTCAATAGCCTATGTCAAGGAAACAGAGCAGAACACGATTCCCAAAATGGAAGAGAGACTACAAGTGAACATGAATCACTTTCTCTGGTTGATTGATCATCGTTTGTTCACTCCACTTGAGATCAAGCAAAACAGCACCACTGTACTTTGGTACCGAAGAATTCCCACCGTCTTTAAGGAACACGCTGTTATAATAGATGACAAAACCATCGAATACCAGGAGCTGTTACGGAGGCGTATCGATCAGTTTAGACGCGATCTTGAGCACTATTGGGAACAGGTTCAATCTTATGAAAGTGAGGGAGATATTAATCGGCTGGCAAAGTATAAGAAACGTGCCGGAAATCTGGACTATAAACTTGTTAACGCTATGGAGAAAATAGATGAAATTAACGAAGAAGAGAAAGCCTATGGTTGGGAGTTGACACAGTATCCGACTCGTAAAAAAGCCCACGATAAACTGAAGCCTTATAAAGCGCTTTATGATGCTGGCCAGGAGTTTATGGACTCTCGTGATAAATGGTTACATGCTCAAGTTGGTTCATATGAGCCAGAGGATATTGAAGGAGAGCTTGGCACCCTTACTCGCACTGGAATGAAACTAGAAAAACAATTTTCAGATCGTCCTGCAACACAAAAGTTGGCCGCCGATATACTTAGTGAAATGGATGGGTTTAAGCAAAATATGCCGATCATTCAGACGCTAGGAAATCCAGGCATGAAGGAGCGTCACTGGGAGCAAATCTCCGAAATTGTTGGCTTCCCAATTAGGATCTCAGCAGAACTTACGCTCGAAAAAGTCATTGAATTCGGGTTGGAGGACTATATCAGTAAATTTGAATCTATTTCTGAGAGCGCCACAAAAGAAAACAAACTTGAACGTCAAATGGATACCATGGTTGCGGATTGGGAAGGAGTTATATTTATTGTCAATGAACATCGCGATAGTGGCACTTATATTTTAGCTTCTATCGATGATATCCAGACTCAGTTGGACGACCAGATTATCAAGACACAGTCTATGAAAGGTTCGCCTAATATTAAACCATTTGAAAAGCAACTGTTTGCCTGGGAAGACAAATTGGCATTGTTACAAACAATTCTAGATGATTGGTTAAGTGTTCAAGCCACATGGATGTATCTGGAACCGATTTTCTCGAGTCCAGATATCCAGCAACAGATGCCGGAGGAGGGAAGACGGTTCTCAGCTGTCGATAAAATTTGGAAGGAAATCATGAAAACAGTTCACGGAGATCCATCAGTGATGGAAGTGGTTGAAATCGACAAGATGTCAGAACGATTGAAAAAGGCATTCAACTTACTTGAGCTCATCCAGAAAGGATTAAACGCATACTTGGAGAAGAAACGATTGTACTTCCCCCGATTCTTCTTTCTCTCTAATGACGAGCTGTTGGAAATTCTTTCGGAAACAAAGGATCCTACTCGTGTACAGCCTCACCTTAAGAAGTGCTTCGAAGGAATTGCTAGCCTTATTTTCACAGAAGATTTGGAAGTCACTGTTATGAAATCATCAGAAGGTGAGGAAGTTGCATTGACAGAAATAATTTCGACAGCAAGAGCACGTGGTCAAGTCGAGATTTGGTTGCTTCAATTAGAGATTATAATGAAGAAGAGTGTCCATCTGAAAGTCAAAGAGTCAATTGAGGCTTATAACAGTACTGTTCGTCACCAGTGGGTTATTGATTGGCCAGGACAATGTGTAAATAGGTTTAGATTATTTAATTATATCTATTTCTATCCTTTGTTTTTCTTATAGGTTCAAGGAGTTTCTTTAACATTTTGGACATCTGAGATAACCGACAGCTTTCATACAGAAGATCCTGCTAAAGCACTTTTGAGCTATTTCGATAAAGTGAAATCCCAAGTAAAGACTACTAAAATCTATTAATGACATAAGGGTTAACTCTTTTTTAATTCACAGATCTCAAAAATAGTTGACATTGTCCGAGGTCATCTCTCGGCCCAGAATCGAATTACTTTAGGTGCCCTCGTTGTCTTGGATGTCCATGCACGTGATGTTTTATGGGAACTAATTGAATTGGGAATAGAGAAAGATGATGACTTTAATTGGCTCAGTCAACTTCGGTACTACTGGGAAGAAGGTCACATGATAACAAAGATGATAAATTCGCAGCTGCCTTATGGTAATGAATATCTTGGCAACACCACTCGCCTCGTCATAACTCCTCTGACTGATCGATGCTATCGCACATTATTTGGTGCTCTTCATTTACATTTGGGAGGCGCTCCAGAAGGGCCAGCCGGAACTGGTAAAACTGAGACAACCAAAGATTTAGCCAAAGCTGTGGCCAAACAATGTGTTGTGTTCAACTGTTCGGACGGTCTCGATTACATTGCTTTGGGAAAATTCTTTAAAGGTTTAGCTTCATGTGGCGCCTGGTCTTGCTTTGATGAATTCAACCGTATTGATTTGGAAGTGTTGTCTGTTGTGGCACAACAAATCTTGACAATCCAGCGAGGAATTCAATCCGGCAATCCTACGCTGTTATTTGAGGGCACTTTACTGCAGTTAGACCCCACGTGTGCAACTTTCATTACAATGAATCCTGGTTACGCCGGACGCTCAGAACTGCCAGATAATCTTAAGGCCTTATTTAGGTCTGTAGCCATGATGGTGCCTGATTATGCTCTCATTTCTGAGATTGAGTTGTACTCATTTGGCTTCTTAAATGCAAAGCCATTGGCTATCAAAATTGTGGCCACTTATCGCTTGTGTTCTGAGCAGCTCAGTACTCAGCCTCATTACGATTACGGAATGCGGGCTGTAAAATCAGTACTTAAGGCTGCTGGTGCTCTTAAACTTAAGTATCCAGACGAGGCTGAAGACATATTGGTGCTTCGGTCAATTAAAGATGTCAATTTACCAAAGTTCTTGAATCAGGATGTCCCACTATTCCAAGGCATCACTTGTGATCTTTTCCCAGGAATCGTACTTCCCGAACCAGACTATGAAATCTTTAACCAGGCAATTAAAGAAGCTTGTGAGGCAGACAATAAACAATGTACTGACTTCTTTTTGGAAAAGGCACAACAACTTTACGAAATGATTCTTGTACGCCATGGGCTTATGTTGACTGGTATGCCCATGGGTGGAAAAACTACATGCTACCGAATCCTAGCTAAGGCCTTGGAATTAATTGAACAACGTGGTGCAATGGGTGAACACAAAGCCATTTATCGCGTCATCAATCCCAAATCAATTCCAATGGGTCAGTTGTATGGTAATTTTGATCCAGTTTCCCACGAGTGGAGTGATGGTATTTTGGCTATTACCTACAGAAAATTCGCTCAATCAACTACACTGGATAGAAAGTGGCTTATTTTTGACGGTCCTGTCGATGCTGTTTGGATCGAGAACATGAACACTGTCTTAGATGATAACAAAAAGCTGTGTCTAATGTCTGGCGAAATTATTCAACTGGCTAGTACAACGAATTTGATATTTGAACCGATGGATCTTGATGCTGCGTCACCAGCCACAGTATCTAGATGTGGTATGATTTATATGGAACCATCTTCTCTGGGATGGCAGCCGCTGTTCATTTCATGGAGAAATAAACTGCCATCTTTTCTGAACCAAGTGAACCTCACTTGCCTTACGGATTTGTTTGACCGGTTTTGTCCTACTCTGTGTTGGTTTGTTAGAAAGGGTGGTGTCAAGGTACGTCCTTATTTGTTAGAAATTTTTTTAACATTTATTTTGGTATGTCTATTTTAGGAAATGATGGAAACCTCTGACTCTAATCTTGTAAGTTCTCTTATGAACCTATTTGACTGCTTCCTCGATGATTACGCCCAAAAGACATATACAGACGCTTTAAGTGACTTGGATGTGCGCGCACAATTGGAAGGAGTCTTCTTCTTCTCGTGCATCTGGTCATTGGGGGGAATTCTAGATTCGGACGGACGTGAAAAATTCTCTGAAGTTTTCCGAATTTTACTTGAGAAACATCTTCCTCCTGATTTCCACCAAAAATACGGAATTTCTGAAGCAATAAATATTGCACCACTGTCGAAACCATACATATTTCCACCGCCGAAAAACAAGACCGTCTTTGACTATTGTTACATCAAAGAAGGTAAGGGTAAGTGGCGCCTCTGGAGCGATGAAATTGCCTCGGCACCGCCTATTCCCAGAGATATTCCAGTCAACCAAATATTAATTACCACCAACGAGACAATTCGAATCAACAAACTTCTTAATATGCTGGTGACCCACAAGAAGCATCTGATGTTAATTGGGCCAACAGGCACTGGCAAAAGCTTTTACGCAACGGATTTCCTGTTGAAGAAATTGTCGATTCAAGACTATACATCATTATTCATAAATTTCTCGGCTCAAACAACAGCCAATGAGACACAAAATATAATTATGAGTAAATTGGATAAACGAAGAAAAGGTGTCTTTGGTCCGCCACTTAATAAGAATTGTGTGATTTTCGTGGATGATGTCTCAATGCCGATCAAAGAGGAATACGGTGCTCAACCTCCAATTGAGCTGTTGCGAATGATGTTGGATCATTGGCTGTGGTTTGATAAAAAAGAAGTTGTGCCATTGAAACTGATTGATTTGCAGTTGTTATGTGCAATGGGCTTGCCTTCATCAGGTAATACTGTGTCACCACGATTTGCTTGTCATTTTAATGTTCTTGGAATTGACGAGTTTAATGACGAGACACTGGACATGATCTTCAGTAAAATTGTTCTTTGGCATTTGGATGCCCGTGGTTTTTCAAAGGATTTTGATCCGTGCATTGCTGAAATTGTGGGCACGACCTTGCACATTTACAAGGAGTCAAAGAAGTTTTTGTTGCCTACACCAGCCAAGTGCCAGTACTTGTTCAACTTGAGAGATTTCTCAAAAGTGGTTAGAGGTGTTCTTCTGTCGGTACCAGAAGCAATTGAGGATTTGAATTCTATGCGTCGACTTTGGGCACATGAAATGTACAGGGTTTATAACGATCGCTTGGTTGATGATCCGGATCGACAGTGGTTATTTAATGAAATGAAAAAGTCTATAGAGGAAATTATGGGAATTACGTGCGATGAACTATTTGATCGAATTAGGGAACCAAATATGCCAGTAAGTTTCTTTAAATTCAAATCGAACTTCTGAGTATTACATTTTGACTTTTTTAGTTTGCCGAAGACGACATGCGCAAATTGATGTTTTGTGATTTTACAAACCCTAAAGCTGATACTCGAAACTACTTGGAAGTACAGGACATTGACGAGTTGAGGAATGTAGTGGAAGGATATTTAGTAGAATACAACAACATGTCAAAGAAACCAATGGATCTTGTAATGTTTAGATTTGCCATTGAGCATTTGTCGAGAATTTGTCGTGTCATTAAACAGCCCAAGAGTCATGCCCTTTTAGTAGGAGTGGGTGGTTCTGGGAGGCAGTCTTTAACAAGATTAGCTGCACACATATGTGACTATGATGTTTTCTACAATGAGATCACTCGACAGTATGGAATGATGGAATGGCGTGAAGACTGCAAAAAAATGTTGTTGAAGATCAGCTCCAGTGAGATGCATGGAGTTTTCTTATTTCCAGATACACAGGTTTGCTTTCTTTTATTTTTATTGGCTTTTTTATGATCCTAATTCAATCTCTTTAAAGATTAAAGAAGAGTCATTCTTAGAAGATATCAATAATCTACTCAATGCTGGGGAGATTCCCAACTTATTTGCACCGGACGAAAAAAATGATCTTCTTGAGAAAATGCGACAGATAGACAAACAAAGAGACAAGTCTGTACAAACTGATGGAACTCTAGCAGCTCTGTTCAATTTGTTTGTAAATATTGTGCGAGAACAGCTTCATGTTGTGATGGCAATGTCGCCGATTGGTAATTCGTTCCGAAATCGAGTCCGTAAATTTCCTGCAATTGTCAATTGTTGCACAGTCGATTGGTTTCAACCATGGCCTGAAGATGCATTGCTTGCGGTGTCGACGAGATTCCTCAGTGATCTTGAACTAACGAAAAAAGAACGCAGTGTTGCCATTGACATGTGTATGGAGTTTCACACATCAACTGAGCGACTATCGCAAGAATTCTATATCCGATTACGTCGTTACAATTATGTAACACCAACATCGTATCTTGAACTGATTTACACCTTTAAGACACTCCTGACTGAAATCAGATTGTAAGTACATCAAGGATAAATGGTCAATTAATGATTAATGAATTTGTTTTAGAAATACCATTCGCAACAAAGACCGCTATTTGAATGGGTTAACACAGTTGGCGAATGCCGCAGAGCAGGTAAGCGTCATGCAAGAGAGGTTAGAAAAATTAGAACCAGTCCTAAAAGCCGCTGCGGAAGTTGTGGCTGAGCAGATGGTGAAAATTCAGGCAGACAACGATGTAGCTCAAGTGCAAGCTGAAGCTGTCGCCAGGGAAGAGTTAGCAGCTAGTGAGAAGTTGGTGGCCGCAGATGCAATTCGGGGAGAATGTCAGGCCATTTTGGACGAAGCCATGCCGTTGCTGAATGAGGCAACTGCTGCACTGAATACATTGACACCGCAAGATATAACAATTGTGAAGACAATGAAAAGCCCTCCGATCGGCATTCGTGTTGTCATGGAAGCAGTTTGTATACTCAAGGATATCAAACCGGATAAAGTTCCTGCACCATCTGGAATGGGACAGGTTGAGGACTATTGGGGTCCATCGAAAAAAGTTCTTGGCGATATGAAATTTATGGACAGTCTACTTAACTTTGACAGGGTAAATATCTACTTTTAGTTTACCAACATTTAATTTGAACAAAAAAACAATATTTTTTAGGATAATATTTCTCCGAAAGTTATACAAAAACTACAGGAACGAATTCTTACAAATGAAAACTTTGATCCTGAAAAAATAAAATTAGCATCTACTGCTTGTGAGGGTCTCTGTAAATGGGTTATCGCTATGGTCAAGTACGATGTTGTGGCTAAAGTTATTGCACCTAAGAAAGCTGCTCTAAATCTTGCTGATGAAACGCATCGGGTACGTTTTGAGTTATGGTGCCAACATATTTTCCTTTTAAAAACTTTTTTAATTGAATAGGAAGCTCAAGCTATGCTTGATGAAAGTCGAGAGAAGTACCGACAAACGATGGCTGCCTTAGAAAAATTGCAAAAGGCATATGAGGAAGAAGTGAAAAGATACAAGTAATTAAGATTATTTGTATTTATCAAGAATGTTTTATTTACACCGTTTCAATTCTAGTGAGACGCAGGCCGACTACGAATCTTGCAAGTTACAATTGGAACGTGCCATAACCATCATTGGTGGATTAGGAGGTGAAAAAACCAGATGGACTGAAGCTGCTGCTCGACTAGGAGAAATTTATCAGTCACTTACTGGTAATGTGCTTATTGCATCGGGAGTTGTTGCTTATCTTGGACCATTTACTTCGGACTTTAGAGCAGACCAAATCTCCAAATGGACAGCCAAGTGTAACTCCTTGGGGGTTCATTGTGATGAGTAAAGGATTAATAGTTTACATTGTTATTTATTTTATAAAACATTTCACTTTAGGGATTTTAATTTGCAAACGGTATTAGGAGATCCCGTCCAAATCAGATCCTGGGCGATTTTCGGTCTTCCTAGTGATTCATTTTCTATTGAGAGTGCTATTATAATGAGGTCTTATTGATTTATACGATATATGACATTTTTCTAAAAACATTTTTTATTTTAGTAACGCCCGAAGATGGCCATTAATGATTGACCCCCAGGGTCAAGCCAATAAGTGGGTAAAGAACATGGAGAAGGCAAACAGATTATGCATTATTAGGTTATCTCAAGCGGATTATACTAGAGTTCTTGAAAATGCAATACAATTTGGTTTGCCCGTAAGTTGTGCTGCGAGTTATTTAAATTCCCGCTTCTGATAACATAATTTCAAGGTGCTGCTGGAGAATATTGCCGAGGAACTGGATCCAGTACTTGAATCTGTATTGCTAAAGCAAACTTTCAAACAAGGTGGAGCATGGTGTATTAAATTGGGCGATGCCACAGTTGAATATAACAATTCATTTAGGTACGAGTACATTACATAACCAAAAATTGAAAATTCCTTAAATACTCTTATCCAATAGGTTCTACATTACCACCAAATATCGAAATCCACAATATATGCCAGAAGTTGCAGTCAAAGTGACCGTCCTTAACTTCATGATTACTGTTCCTGGATTGAAAGATCAGCTTCTTTCAATTACTGTAGCCAAGGAACGTCCCGACTTGGAAGCTGAAAAGAATCAACTTATTGTGCAAGGCGCTGAAAATAAACGCATCCTCAAGGAAACTGAAGACCAAATTCTTGAGACGTTATCACAAGAAGGCAACATTCTAGAGGATGAAAGCGCTGTCCAAGTGCTGAGCTCGTCCAAAGCGACTGCCAATGAGATTAATGAGAAGCAGGCAATTAGTGACGTCACTGAGGTTCAAATTGATGTCGCCCGGCTGGCTTATACTCCAATAGCTGATCACTCAACCACACTCTTCTTTACCATTGGTAGAGTGAGCTGTCTGCACATAACAAATTCAATTTACTCACTACGTTTATTTTCATTACAGTTGACCTGGCGAATATTGATCCAATGTATCAATATAGTTTAAATTGGTTTGTCAATCTGTACATCTCTGCAATTGCGAATACGGAAAAGGTGGATGACGTCGAGCAGAGAATTAAGGATTTGACTAAATTTTTCACGTACAGTTTATACGTTAACATTTGTCGGAGTCTCTTTGAACGGGTGAATTTAAACTGAAAAATACGCAAACTTTTATTTATTCAACTGTTTGAAATTTTTTCAGGACAAACTTCTGTTTTCTTTGATTCTCTCTGTCAATTTGCTGCGAAAGATAGGAAAAGTCGATATTGCCGAGTGGATGTTTCTTCTGACAGGTGGTGTTGGTTTAGACAATCCAATCAAAAAGCCAGCCGACTGGATACCAGTAAAGACCTGGGATGAATTAGTCAGACTAACCGAATTGGCGCCATTTGCTGGACTTTATCAACATGTTACATCCAATACGGCAGACTGGGAGCCATTGTACAACTCAGCTAATCCCAATGTCTCTGAAATTCCAGAACCCTGGCAATCTAAATTGCTCGACTTTCAGAAGGTCATTATTTTAAGGTGCTTTCGATCAGATAAACTTGTTCCAGCCATTCAGGAGTTTGTTGACGGTATGTTAGAAATAAGTCTTTAAAACATTTAATAACTTACGTTTTTTGTCAAAGGCCACATGGGAAAAGAATTCGTTGATCCTCCACCATTTGATCTTCAAGCATCCTATGAAGATTCCCACTGCTGCATTCCACTAATTTTCATATTAACACCAGGCGCAGATCCAACAGCTGTTCTACTGAAATTTGCTGATGATCAAGGATTCGGAGCTGGTCGTCTGTTTTCTTTGTCACTGGGCCAAGGTCAAGGTCCCATTGCAAACAAAATGATTGAAGAGGGTAAAAAGATGGGAAATTGGGTTGTGCTACAGAATTGTCATCTGGCTAAAAGCTATATGCCGATGCTGGAACATGTAATTGTTTACATTTGTTTATCTCCTTAAATAGTTTCTCATTCTTAACATTATTTTAGATTTGCGAAAGTCTAGCCCCTGACACAACTCATCCCGATTTTCGTATTTGGCTGACATCATATCCAGCCGATCACTTTCCTATTTCAATTTTACAGAACGGCGTCAAAATGACAAATGAGCCACCGAAAGGCTTGCGCTCCAACATCTTGCGTTCGTATGCCAGCGATCCTGTCAGTGATCCGGAGTGGTACGAATCTTGTAAACAATCGGCGAATTTTAAGCCATTGCTTTACGCTTTGTGCTTTTTTCATGCTGTCATTCAAGAACGACGTCAGTTCGGTCCGATCGGTTGGAATATTCCATATGAGTTCAATGAAACTGATTTGAGGATCAGTGTGACCCAGTTGATGATGTTCCTTAACCAATATACCGAAGTGCAATTCGTAGCGCTGCGATATCTCACAGGTGAGTGTAATTACGGAGGACGAGTAACGGATGATTGGGACCGAAGGACTTTAAATACTCTCTTGGGGAGGTACTACACACCATCTGTGGTGGCTGAGGACAAAGAGTACTTTTTTGAACCTACTCAAACCTATTACGCTCCAAAATTAAAGGAATATGAAGCATATCTGGATTATACAAGGAATTTGCCTCTGTTAGCGCATCCCAGTGTTTTTGGGTTGCATGAAAATGCCGATATCATGAAAGATCAGAAGGAAACTGATACCTTATTGACAAATACTCTTAAAACTCAAGTAAGTTGATGCAAAAATTGCTTTCAATATTTTTTCGGTTCAAGTTCTGGCTTCGAATTTTGTTAAATGTTAATGCTTTCATTTGTATTTAATGCTCTCAGGATCGTACCGTAAGTATATCTAAATATTGCTTCCTCTAGTTTAGTTAAATTTTACATAAAATTAATGCTTCTTACTATCTGCGTATAAAGGACTTGATGAAACAGGTAATTTATTTAATTATTTATTGTTTATTGAGATACATTTTATTAAATTTAATATTCCTTTTTATGCTTCCATTCTTATTAAGCATTTACTGGTAATTATTCTCCATAATCATATTTTTGCAAATGTTTTATTGAGAAAAAATGTTCATCAGGACACTTCTTCTGGAGGAGGATCTGGAGTCTCTTCCGATGATTTGATCATCAACGTGTCAACAGATATTTTAAACAGACTACCAGGATCATTTGATCGGGATGCTGTACTTTTTAAGTATCCCACAGATTACCACCAGGTCCGAATTAATATTTCATAATATGTTTATCATCGTTTAAATCTATTATTATTTAGAGCATGAATACTGTACTGGCCCAGGAAATGGTTCGATTCAATGCACTTCTGGAGTGCATAAGAAGCAGTTTGATTGTGACCATAAAAGCCATAAAAGGTACGATTTTTTAATACAAAAAAAAAATGTATTTAATTTTTATTCTGAAATGTAATCTTGTTCCAATTGTTCCTGATAGTCAGAATCATCTTCGGCAAATTCGCTTAAGTTTTCTTCAACTTCCTTCAAAATTACCGATAATTGAACTTTTTCCTCTTCACTACGAATTGATTTAAATGATGATTTAGATTTAATTGATTTTTCGGATTGAATTGGTGACTTTTTAGAAATGATTGGTATGATCTCATTGGCCCAATTCATGCAATCATCATCGACGCTAGGTGATTCTGAGATTTGAAGTTCTTGAATCAATTCCTCGACGATATCGTTGCATATTTCCATTTTGCCAATCGATTGGTTAGATGTAATACTATCTGTTTTTAGCATTAAATTAGCTTTTTCATTCAAATCCGTGGCTAATTGCTTCAGCTTTTTGCGGGATTCCTCATAAAATTGTTCCTCGCCAAATCCATCCTTCTGGAACATTAAAATGTTCTCTAAATAATTTTCGACCTGCAATGAACTGCTTAAAGACTCCGCATTTTCACTCGGTTTTTTCTTCTGCTCCACAAGCATAAGTAATGCATGAGATTTACGCTCGTCCAATAGCTTGGTAATAATTTCGTCTAAAATCGAAACCATTTCTTGACAAACTTCAGGATTGGCAGGCTGTGGCACATTTCCGGCTCGCATAAATGCAGCCATACTTTGCACATTCTTGCGCTCTTGTTTGATGTATTCTCGTACATCCTTTATTGAAGAATCGTTTTCAATGAACGACATCTGAGCCTTTCTAAACTTGTTCTCCGAGTATTGAACTTTTGTGGCTTTAAGATCTTTTAGGGCGCTATAAAGTTGCTTAAAGTATCCTTCACTTAGGCTATCAAGTACAGAATAGGGTTTCTTTGGATCGGTTAATTTTGGGCGTTGATCAATAAATCGTTGTACATTTCTGAGTCCGACGAATAGCTGGTCAAAGTTTCCGACGCTAAAACAGGGTATAAATTAAATATTTAATTTGCATTAAAAAAATATGTCATCGTCCTACTAGTTTTTGTAAGGCGTTTCTCCTGGTTGAAAGTGCGATTGTCTTGGATGCGAGCCGAATCTAGTTATAGGCGCATACGAATCCGACGCCTTATTGGTATATTCATCAATGATGTCAGCCTTTTTGTATTTCCTTGGAATATTGTTGCCCTCACGCTCCAGTTTGCGCAGTTTTCTTTGGTACTTTGCACTGAAACATACCTTAATAAAAATTTAAACTCTTCGATGTATCACCATCCCTACCAGATTTGAGCCATTTTCCTATCGTACTTTTCCTTAATTTTCTCATCCTCGGCAATTTGCGTATCCCCAGCAAATCTCGACCAATTTCTCTTCTGCTCTTGTGTCATGTGCTGAATGTAAGCCATTTTCATTTCCTGCAGCTCATCAATCTGATTCTCACGTGCCACCCATTCCTCCCATTCGAATGCCTCCAGAATGGATTTGCGTTTCATCCAATCTCGTGCAGAACGCATTGGCGGCAGCGAGCGCTCCCATGCGCGTCGTCGACGTGCTCGCTCAACCACTTCCACCTCAAGGACGCCGGGTTCATTGTCGCCCTCCAGCAAATGGGCTATGTGAACAATTTCAAGAGATTCTTCAGATTCTGTCGTTTTTGCGGGAAGTACACCCTCCGGCATCCAGGGTCGTGTTTGCGCTGATGACTCCCTTTGTGAATACAGAATAACAATGTTTTAGCATTTTTATCTTTAATAGCCTAGCGATTAATTTGCAAAATGGTGAAATCGGAGAAAAACCTGTAAATAGTTTGACATCCGATATCTTTTGGACCATCTTCGTCGGCGTCTGCATGTTCTGGTGAACGATCGCTGTCGACCTCAAAGTTAATGTTTAAATTGATATGCTTCGTCTTTTGATCTTCCATTGGAATGGCGAAAAACTTGGCACGATCCATTCCGCTGACATTTGTGGGTGGAATTTGACGCTGAGCAGCTGGATTGTAGGTCGGCTGTGTTGGCAACGGATTTTGCTGGAGGGTGTAGTAGTTACGAGGACGACTTGGCATGTCAGTGAACATGGTGTTATAAACAGGGACGATGTGCATTGGTGCTGTACGAGACAGTGCATTGTAGTTCTCCTTATAGATATTTTGCACTGATGAGGTTGTATAAAGTGGATCATAGAGATGGTCGAAAGCTCGCACAGGTGCTACCCTGTGACTCTTATAACTCATGTTGTTCAGTAATCTTAATTTTTTAAACTTCACTTACACTGAAACCATAAAATGTCAAAATGTTTCTACTTTATTCACATTTATGATTATTTCGACTACTCTGTTTCCGCTGACGCTAGGTTTGGTTGTGATGTCTCTCGATATCGAGCAGGTCGCGAATTCAATTTTAACCGGAAGAATACCAGATATGTGGAAAGGAAAATCCTATCCCAGTTTGAAGCCACTTGGAAGTTATGTCACCGATTTTCTTGCCAGACTGTCTTTTCTTCAGGTACATTTTATTGAATTTCTTCTATTGATTAAACATCTTCTTAGTTACCCTAACCTCCTTGTATATTAGAAATGGTTTGATGAGGGACCGCCTGATGTCTTCTGGTTGTCTGGATTCTATTTCACGCAAGCTTTTTTGACTGGAGCGCAACAGAATTTCGCTCGAAAATACATTATTCCCATAGATTTGCTTACATTTAACTACGAGGTTATGAGTGAGGACAATTTTTCGAAGCCACCAGAAGACGGCGTTTACGTTCACGGATTGTTCTTAGAGGGGACCAGATGGGACAAGGAAAAACGTTGTCTTGGAGAAGCTTTACCACGAATTCTATTTGATACTATGCCAATTGTATGAATTCATAGCAAACATTTACTTATGAATTATTAATTTCTGAAATTTGTAATCAAACACAGATTTGGTTAGTCCCATTGAAGAGGGAAGATCAAGTTGCCACTCATAGCTATCGATGTCCTGTTTATAAAACATCAGATCGTCGTGGTACTCTTTCGACGACTGGGCACAGCACCAATTTCGTTGTGGCAATGGCGTTGCCATGTGCGCCGGAGCATGATGAGAAGCATTGGACAATGCGTGGTGCTGCATCCCTTTGTCAGCTAAATTTTTAGATGAATTATTATTTAGCTGTGTTTGTGTGTGTGTGTGTATTTATTTCGAAATATTTATTTTTGAGCAATAAATAATTAATTCGGAGTGATTTTTACTTTATTTTTATTAAAGTTTCCGCAGCATTTGAATGATAAAAATATTTCCTTTGCGACTAGAATAGATATCGAATCTTGTATTTTAAACGTTTAAAGAAGTTCCCCTTTAATTTAAAATCGTTTTGCATAATTGAATTGTTTTTTTAATTTTCGTATTTTGTGTAGTTTTGTGTAAATTAAAATAATGTAATTCATGATATTTAGTTTTCAGATCTTATGAAATTTAAATGTATAATAACATTAAAAATAATTTACAAATTATTTTTTGTCTGTTAGATGTGTGATTTTCTGTTTATTTGAAAACTTAAAAAAGAAAAAGTGGAGAATTTTTAAAGAAGGTAAAAATAACTAATTGCTGTTACGTTTTCAATTTAAATCTGTTAACACATAATAACAGAATAAACGATTTCCATTACATTTGACAAAAAATGGGACTTTCCAAAATCATTTTGGTGCCCGCTTAAACGTACGTTGTTAGTGCAAAGCACATACTCAACTCGTGTACTCTGCAGATATTGATCTTTTTCGCCGTGCTTCCCATTACATAGAATTTCGGCTATATGCCTCATATGTACATAAGCAGCGGGCACCCTCGGCTTCTCCCTGCACGCATCTCCGCCTTTAGTAATTATTGCCATTTTTCGCGCAGCATCCATTTGTGCCATCACACACACGCAGACGTCCCCAACGATACATAAATAGTATACAGACCGAAATGTGGGTGGCTGTGGGTGACACGACCTCCCTGCCAGTCGCTCTTAGCTGGAAAAATACCGTCACATTTTCTCGTAAAATATAATCCCAACCTCCCTTCGTCTATATGCTCGCGATGCATGTGTGACTCGTACGTAGACGTATGAGTGCGCGTTTATAATATTTGCTCGCATTGCCATACAGATGAGCACCAAACATCGTGCTGAATGTAGAGGAACAACATAAAAATCTGCAACATGAGGCGGTGGCGATGTTGTACGTTCGCTAGATGGATGGGATAGCTGGTGGATGAATGTTGCCGGGTTTTTAGAATATCGTTCGGTATGGAGAGATGTGTAATGGGAACGAATCTTGGTGGGACGTGGTGAAGAAGCTTTTTCGATACCACGACAGCTGAGGTATGTGCGGTGTGGAAGAAGCGACAGAAGCGATTCTCATCTTCAACACAAATTCGCTGCTTTCTCAAAATTCGTCATCTTCTTTAGGAGTTTTCCTAATTTCTTCTGTCTTGACGTTGTTGCCTGACATACACTCAAATTCTAAGCTCTTTGAGATTTATTTTTAATGTTTCTTTTGTTCATTGTGTCATATTAACTTAATAGATTCCGCCTACACATTGGTAAGGATCTAGAATATTATGGTTTCATTTGATGAAACTCGAATCCAACGTAAAAACAAATTTAATTTTTGTTTTTTATTTATTATCGTCCTATTATTGTACCGATATTAAATTAAAAACTTTCAAAATCACCAGATTTAATGACAAAGTATCAAAATTTTCCACCAAGTAGTCATTTTTCAAGTAAATTGCCAATTAAGTTGATGATCAGCGATTTACAAAACTCGACACGCAATGAATGCTGAAAAATCATTTTCCCTGCCATGGCTAGGAAATATATGAAGCCTGTATGCCGCACTTTCCCATGCTAGACTTAATGCATGTGTAAACTTGTTACATTTTTCTACTCCTTTAATTTCGCCAACCCGTTTTCCACCCACTCAGCCATCAAACGTCTCTGGAATGCAAGATTCCATCACATTTTCATCCTGATGCTGTGCACTCTATATGCATATTATTCTCCCGTTTTTTTTTTTTCTTCACAATTTCCATTTCACCATGTAGCAGCTGAACATGTTCTCGTATACATCATCACATCACACATTCTATGCGTTGGCAGAAACGGGCTATATATGCATTTGTATGTACATATTTGTATATTATGGCTCGATATATGGCCACGATGTGATGCCGATGCCGATGCTTCGCTTGTGCACTACACGCTTTCCCTGTGCTGTTTATATACATATTTCCATCACTGGGCTTTTCTTTATTCAATTTGCATGATTTTCACCCGACGCTTTCCTTTATGCTCTTCGTCGTAATTTTCTTTCGCTTGTTATCATCCATTCTGACTTGTATGGAGTTTTCACTTGTGTGCGCTCGCTTGTCTGAATTGTAAGCGAAATGCATAGCAAAGTGATAAAAGCGTTAATAATTTTCTTCGCCACAAGTGAGGCTGTGTACAGGGGCCTTAAGGCGCAGTAAAGACGACAGAAAATATATTCTAATGAGCAAAATAATTTAATTTAACTTCATCAAGGAAAAAGAAAGTTTTAATTTGAGGCGAAATGTGCCCAGTGAATGGAGATGATTAGGGTTCGAAAAGAGTAGAGAAACTGGGGAGGAACTGTGGAAATTGGCAATGGTCTATGTGCCATTAAGAAAATGCGGCGAATTGTTCATTATGGATTCTCAAATATTAAAACATATTGTGGATGGGTATTGAAGACAAAAATCACTTT
>JANSTS010006272.1:6361-22308 GCA_026546915.1 Sylvicola fuscatus | reverse complement strand
CGAAAAAATTACAAAAGAGAGCGTTTTTCTCTCACATCATGCTGACAATTGTCGGATTGCCGCCATTGGGAAATAATGCAAATAAACCCATCCACCCTTCTTGTAATCCACTTTGAGCTGGGGTAAATGTGTATATGTTCAATATCAGAATATATGTAGCTTTATGAGTAGAAACAATGAAGAGGTGCAAGCAAATTAACCACATTTTCGCACCCGCATGGCAAGGTGTGCGTGTTTCATTAAACATTTTTTCCCTATTCCAGCTGCCTAAGATCGTCTTGCTTTGACAACCCTCCTTAACCGCACAGTTGTCTTAATTGCCTCTCATCAAGAATGTCCTACAGGCATTTTGGAGGCGGTGCCGCTCGCACCTTTGCTTCGATTTTGATTAGTTACTCGTGCAAGGTAATTGAATTGAAATTAGGTGAGGAGTCTTTGGCATCGATGTTGCTAAAAAGCAGCTCCGGCTTAGGCTTATGGTGGAAGGGTGTGACGATGGTGAACTTCAACATTGGGTAGCATGCCGTATGCGAACATGTTTCAGATTTTCATCTTTAATAAGCTTTAGCGGTTGGTTGCGGCCATGTTTTTGGGTGTTTGGCGTGTCACAGTTGTACCGAAATTCATTTCAGTGTCTTGGTGGTTTGTGGCTTTGCAAATAGTTGGTGTGATGTTGTGAATTGTGATTACTTGTACACAATTATCTTGTATGAACTTAGTTTTTTGCATGGCCGATTGACAACTTTAATTCTCATGCATTTCCGTCTAATAGACCAAACTTTACGGAGAGTTCAATTTTTTTTCATCGTAATCCCAAAGCGAGGAATAGCAATTATTGTGACTTTACTTCCCGGCTTATCCCGTAGGTCACATCGGAAAATTAATTGCTCAAAAGCGCGCACTATTGCACGAAATAGACACCAACTTCAACCATATTCACACCGCGACCATACTGTACCATACTGGCATAACGGCGATGTGTGGGATATGTGTTCATAAATACTGCACTCAACACTCCAACTATGTTCTCTTGCATTTCCTTTGTCCATTTTTTTTCAGTAGACTATAGATCCACAAGTACCGAGGAGTAAGGAGCAAGGACTAACTGCAAATTGGTTGATTTAATTGTAGCATTTGAATAACATGTATTCAGTGGAAATTTTACTTCAGCCTGAGTTTGCTTAAAGAGCATTTTTTTGGTGCCAGCACTTGTGGTCAAATTGGTTGAGAGCAGTAGAACGAGCTTTCCATGTTTACAGAATTTACAATTTGTACAGTACAGCATGTGGGTGGAACCAGAAAAGCTTGCAAACATAGACAGTGAGGTAAAAAAAAATAAAAATAAAACGTTTCGAATGGAAAGGACGAGTTGTGTGATCTGTCAGTCTTTGTGAATTCACATGAATTTTTATTAAGCAGTGAGATAGTAACATTTGTTTTTCGAATTTGAATAAATAAAATCTTGGCACAAATTGTTGGTACAAATTTAAAAGCAATTTTCAACGACTTACACAATTTGATGGCTTTTAAAAAAAATATTTTTTTAAACAAACTTTATTTTATTAACGCTTTCTGGGTGAAAATCTGGGTGGTAAATGGACAAATCAAACAAATTCGTTGTTTGATTTCTGTGATGCTACTAGAGCTGAATGTAATTAAAAAATCATGTTTATTTAAATGCTTTTTCAATTTGAAAAGAGCGATTTTGTATAATTATATTTTGCCATAAAATTGCAAATGTAAACAAAGGTGTGTGCCAATGTTGCTAAACAGTATTTATGCTACCAAACAGCAACTGTCCGCATCTCATTCCATGTCAGTAAATATTTATACAAAAGCGAAACAGTAATGCGTCATGTAAGTAAATAAGACTGTTCACATTTAATTAGAAAACTCCCGACGGGTAGTTTTCGAGGGGTTCACCGTTTCCGGGGTTCACCATTTCCGGGGTTCCAGTTCTATGTTGGTGGACGCGTTCAATTACAGAATAGCGTGTTCAGCATAAAACTTATACGTGAAAAGCTGTGTAAACCAATAAAATTAGGAGGACACAAAGCACAATTGAATTTGTACGCGTATCAAGGATGCGATAAAAAAAAAAACGGTGACCGTATACCTCTGAGTTATAGGTCGCAGCAGGAATTCACAAAAAAAAAAAAACTCGTAAGAATAAGCCGTAGACATTTTCCAACTGAGTTGTTTACCTTGGACTTTATCCAATTCCACTAAAAAAGTTCGACCAGAACATTCGCCAGTTTATCTCTAGTGGAATCCACACCTCCAGACATTCAGTGAACTTTGCTTGGCGGCGCCAATCGATTTTTTTTTTTTTTATAATTTCTCGTAACCAACATCTTTTTGTTCGCCTAATTCTATCGCTTAAGGCGAGCTTTTTAATTAATGGACACGGCGAATTTGGTGGCACGAGAACAAACCACCGACCAATCATATTTAACCACAGAAAGCTAAACGCTGAAGTCTGTTGTCTTGCGCTGCGCTGTAAAGTCGATTCAATTTTAAGCAATTACTTTGTGTGGGGCACTGTTAAGACGCTGCATGCAGGATGAGCTCCCTAAACTGAGAAGCGGTTACAAAAACCTCCTGTCATCGCCATTATCACGCAATGTACGAATTTATTTATAAGGGTTATCGACTGGAACGAGAAAAGTGAAATTAAATAGCATAAAACGACGCATTTTATGTGTGGATTTGGATAATTCGTCCTGCGACTTTTGGCCGACCTGGCGCGCAGCACGTCGCACATATAACGTAATTTGCCTCTTATGTGCGACGCTTAAGATGTGGAAATTGCCCGCACTCCACGGATGTGATGGCATAAAGGCGATGCAGTGGGCCGCGCCAGCCCACAACCAAACCGTCACAATCATGCCGAAAGCACTTAACGTCAGGGCATATATGTTCAGCGTGCATTTAAAATATCCTTTTGTCGCCATTAAATACGCATAAAGGGAATGTCACAGCAAACAGTCAAACCGACACCTAAAAACTCCCATTTGGAATTCAGGGAAATGGTGCCCTTTGTTGGAGTTTGCGTAGGGCGCGTAAAAGAATGTTGGAGGGAATGTGTGATGAGTTTAGCTGCAAAATTACTAATAAAAGACATAGATCGCGATTATTGATGGGTTGGTGTTTAATAAGGGATGATGGACGTCATCACCACCATAGCTTAATATAAACAAACCGTTAAACAGCTTTGACATATTTCTGTTTGACCCGAGCACGTTTTTGCATGTAAATAGATTGCGAATACTAAAACTGAGTAAACAATTTATCGTCAATTATATTACAAGCTTTTGCGGAACTGTAAACCAGCAGCGGCCAGAAATAGGAAGCTTTATTAAAAGCATGTTTGTTCCCTAAATATATTGCGCGTAAACATTCCACCAATTAAACGCAATTAAAGCACATAAAATGAAAAGTTACAACATTTTTGTATAACCAACAAAAAGCGAGTTTGCAGCGAATATATTAAAATATTTTTCAATTAAAGTGACATTTTTAGTGGATTAATTACAACTCAAATAATACAGAAAAGCTGTTTGTTCCTACATCAATCGAAATTCACATTGACACCCTCTGATTATTAAATCCTTAAATCCTCTCTCCTGACTAACAAGAGTTAATGGTTATATTCTGGGTCCTTATCGCGGTTTATTGGTTGGGTCATCGCCTAATAACTCAGTACATTAGAAATCAATTACCGGCCGACGTGAAAAGGACTAAGCCGAACAGAAAATAATAGGGTTCGGATGACACAATTGTTGTAGGACGCACGACTGCCGCACGCGATTGCGAGTACAAGACAACATCTTTAATGATATGATGCGGCTCCCTGTGATGTTGCTCATAAGACAATGTACTGACAAAGCAAGACGCAAGTAGCAAGTAGCATCATCAATATTGCAAATTGGAAATTGGTTCATTTGGAAGCTGTTTCGCGCATGTTTTGCGATTCGCCTCGCCATGCCATCCGAAAGAGCTGAGAACGACGCGGCAGTTCGCTTCAATGCACAGATTGGGCCCATCTTTTCATTTATCTGATGTAAAAATGTACACGGCGCTTAACCAATTCGATTCGATACCCCACGCCTCAGCAGCGGCAGCCTCCCCATGGAGGAGGTGGCGGCCACATAAAGGCTTTGATATGTGCCATGGCAGTGCGGAGGTAAACGCGAGCGCTCACAAAAATTATTGCCGTCTTATGATTATTGCTCGAAAATTTATTTCTATACGAAATTTTATTTGTGTATGCGGAAAATGATAATGAGAAGCGGGTGAAATAAAAGGCTTTCCTCATGAGCACATTTGGAATTTATGGCTTCTGTGTGAGTCTTATGTTCTCATCTTTTGCAGCCACACCGTTTTGTGACAGTGCCAAGAAGAAGCTACATATATATATATAAATATGAGGAGGGAGGAGGTTCGAGGACGAACATCCACAGGACTCGCAGAGACATACAACTGCGTGCCCCGTTCCAACTTAATAGACGTTTACCGCGTTCACTCGCACAATTGTGCTGCGGGAATTTATTTAAGGACTTAACCAAAATTGCTTTTCAAGGAACATACTCTGTGGGGGTGCGCTTTAGTGGAGACGGTGCGCGAAAGGAAATCACTAAATAAGTATACACTAAAACGTACAAACGTACATGAGGGCGGCTCTAGGAACATGATGAAGACGACACAAACAGTGGCAGATAGAGTTGGATGGTCGGAATTTGTGGGTGGCTGGAATTTGACAACCGAAATGGCACATAAACGCTATATGGAAAAATCTGTTTCTATTTAGAAATTCAGAGGAGAGCGTCCTCGTTGTTATAATGAATGAGCAATTGAAATAAGATGAAGTGCTTATATGGGTGTTGGACGTTGAGGCGGTCGGGAAGGTCGACACTTATGCGCCAATTCAGCGTCGCGCTCCGCAATATTTGGGGACGATTGGGCGAAATGCGGCGAAATGCTAGCAAAGTCACACGCCATAATAAATAGCTGCTGTGTATCCCGGAGTCGTGGTCGTTGGAGAACAGCTCACAAGATAATTAAACAACAAGTTTGCAACAAGGAAACTTTAATATTATTGCGTCATACGTTTAGTGATAAGGACGGCAAGCCAGAAGTATCTTAAGTGTTATGGGGTCCCATTAAAAGCGAGATAAAATTCTTGTGTTGTGTGTGCGTATAGCGAAATGTTATTAGATTGGCTATAAAGAAGAACGAAATGACTTTTGCCTTAGTATATATTGACGCCCCGTGTGTGAGTGTGTGCATCATGTGGGTTCCATAAGAGGGACGAGTTAAACAACTGAGTACCGGACGCGATGTTGACTGTATCGACAGAAGAAGCTTAGCACTTGCTTGGCAATAAATTTCTTCGCAACAACATATTGAAGTCTAATCTCTTGCTGGTAGAGTTTTAGTTACTTGATACAATTTCTCCTCATATGTGAGTTATAAAAGTTCAAAGCGAACTTTCTATTGTGAAAAATTCTTATTCGAAAAAGTTGCCACTTAAAGTTTCCCAAAAAAACTAAACAAATCAGTAAGTAAACATAATATATATAATTGCTTTAAATTTAAGCATGATTTTTGTAAGATGCACAAACTACACGATGCAAAGTTTGATAAGAACAAATTTAAAGCAAACTTTTTATCACTAAAGGTATGTTTTTTGTCAACATTTTATTTTTTGTTCAGACGTTGAATACCCTTCACATTTTTTTAAACTCAACTATAAAAGGGCGACGTTGCAACCACTCTTTTTAGCGATTACTTTATGTTGCGAAATTTATAAGCTCCTAAGTGCATTTAAATTAAATTGTTCAGAAACTCGATGCAATATGCAAAAGTATATGCTGTCAACATAATTTTCCACATTTTTACCAAGCGATGCAATACAATATTGGTGTTGTTTTGTGAGACATCAGTGGGCGCAATGGGATGATGATGCTGCACGACTTATTGTGGATGGTATGTGGCATAGCTGAGTTCTATTGTGATGCTGCCAGAAATGTGCTGGGTGGGCGGGAAAATTGGACGCATTAAGTGGAAATACGATCATCAATTTTATTGGCAGCCCAAGTGATTTGCGTCGACACTTTAAATGCGTATTGTAGATATAAAATGCACAAAATGATTGTCTTTTTAGATTTAGTGGTAACATAAGAGTTCTTAGTGAGGTAAAGAATTTCCTTAAACAATACCAAATTATGTTAAAACCACCTTTTGTTTAAATCTGTTGACAGCATCATGTGCATGACAAATTGCATTTCGCTTTAAATTATTATACAACAAAAGTGGACGCTGCCATTTTGTGGACAAACATTTTAGGAATTCATTAATTACCGGCCAGGCAATTTATTTTAATAAACTTTTACACTGGCTTTCATTACGTAAAGTGCTTTTACATTTTGCTCTTTTGCGTTTGAATATAATTGTTCGACAATTATTTCGTCGATATAGCTTTACGAGTATAATAATTAAACTCGATTTATCATTACACCGGCGGGATGGAAACTTTTCCCAGGAAAAGTTATAAACCGAAACATTTATACCATTCTAATATATAGATGCATTTGACAGAAGCGAGCTTTCGGGATGGGAACTAAATATAAGCGTCAATACTAATGAATAATCGATAAATGCATCGTCAAAACCGAGTAGTGAGATGGAATTTGACAGCGTTGATTTGTGGTATGTGTGGGTTTCGCGATACGTGATGATATGTGAGGTCTAGATCCTAGATTTTAGTGCAACAATTTAAAGCTTTTAAAGCATCGACAAACATTTTATTATATCAACATTAGAGCTGTATATTTTATTGGGCGCTGGACATACTTCAGCATTCGCCATAAATATTATTCCGCCATTAAAGTTTACTTATAAGAGTCGCCCAGTTGCCGCTGATCACGAGGGACATTTATATTGTTCGTCAAAAACTGGGCCAAAAATATTTTACTTACTATAATGTCAGAATTACAAACACATTCAGTAAAATTTTCAATTGTCCCACTGCACTGGACTGTAACCACAGCAAACATTAAAGTATGCTTTCTGAAAGTACATGCTCCACAGCTTTTTTACAGCTGAAGCGCATAAAAGCGAATATTATATCCATTTAATAGTTTATTTGTCTGGAACCAGCCATATATACATAGTTTTGAGTACTTTCCTTCAGCTGGAGATGCGATGCAAAATAGAGAAATGTCGATTACCCGATTTTTATGGGATTTTTAAACTCGCATCTGTGCACCATTTGAGTTTGTGGCGAATGAAATGCAACGGCATCAGCACCGTGTTTTCTAGCGTCATAAAATCGCATGCCAATATACGATAGTGGTGAAACATACTCATACCCTTTATGGCATCGGGACACGGTTATGCCTCGAATAAATTCCCAGATACATGTGGACTCGAGAAGAGAATTTCACTTCCGCTTATTATATATGTTGCAAGTCGCAAGTTTCGGGCCAAAAAAAAAAAATAAAAATGGAAGAGTATAAACTCTAAAGACTGAAGGCAAGAGATTACGCTGGCAAGACATAAAATGTTATATATTCGCGCGACTCGGAAGTTGTTTGTCAAAAAGTTCGGGATTTGGATTGGCCCAAATTCCTCAATCTACAAGCTGTGCACATTCTCGACGGATTTATTTTACGGTCTAGAGATTTCGGTCGACACTGACGGGATGAGTTGACGAGCTTTATGAAATGGTATTTTATTTGCGTACAATTTGTTGAATTGAAGCCTCCTGCCGGCGAGTCCTTAACATACAATGATGTCCATCCGTCAAATTGGCATGATTGAAAGACGAAATTTGGTAAATAGTTTTGATTTCTTAATTGCCTGCACGATGAATGCATCTGCGATGCACGTTGTTGATGCGAATTGCACTAAACTGCAAAGCGATTTAGAGGGAAAAGTGAACTGAATACGTGCCGCAATTCAGGCACTGTAAATAAAAGCCGGCTCCAATCATACTAAATTGAATAAACCACCAACATGGTAGAATTGTGTATACATTGAGGCAGATAATGGTCAAACAAAGTGCACCATCTAGTGCAGTGGAACCGCATAAATGCAGTCGTTATGCTTGCATCTCTGGAAAAACAATGCTAGAATAAATTCTGTTTTGCAGTGAAATTCATTTCAGAAGTTGTGGCCAGTTAATTGATTACTTCGTATGCGAGCTGTGAGAACAAGACCGCCGCCATACTGCGGAAGTCTTTACGGCGCTATCCTTGTCCTAATGTAATTGGCTCAATGATGCGACGACCAAACAAAAAAAAATCAGAAAGAAAAGAAAAGTGAAGCTGTGCATGCTGCAAAAGCTCGAAGCTTTTTGCTGCTGGATGAAATGATTTAGCGAGGCGGGCTTTAAATGTTTTATTTATCACGCCATTTCGAAACTCAACTGAATAGAATTTCGCAAGCGTATGCCATTTTTTATTTATTTAATTTTTTTTTTAACGAAATGGCAAAAAAAGAAGAAGCGGAAGCACAATAAATTTCCAGCTCGACACAACACATATTTTAGCATACTTTAAAGCGCAATTTCGAGCATAAAATATAATAATTCGTGTTTAAAACGAGATGACGCCGACGCTGTCCATTTTTATTTTAATTAACAAACATGTTAAACACCATTTATTTGGATATTTCTGACTGTGCACCGAAAAGCATAATTCTTTCATACATAATCATTTTCAAAAAAATGATGACTTTTAAATGTATGCGAGATTAATATGTGTTGATGTTGTTTTGGATTTTATTTTTTATTTTTTGTATTCTTGTATGATAATGAATTATTTCGTGTTGTTCTTAAATTCAACTCATGGCTTGAGCATATTTAATTTTTCATCAAACATTTATTTTATTTAAAGCTGTGAAGATTGAGATTTAAAGATTGACTGCATTTTCTTGTCACATCAACACTGGATCAGCTGAATCATCACAACTGTCAACACATCAATTAAAAATCATAATTGATTTAATTTTCCATAATTAGATAGCAAACTCAACGAAATTATCGCTAAATCGAGGAACATGCTAATGGAGCATATTAACTAATTATATGCTAAATATGCATAAATTTTGAAATGGTTTGTATAATATCAATCAAATATGTCAGTTAATATTTAATAAACTACAGGTAAACAGGAAGCAAAAGGATCAACTGTTTCAGCATCTCGAATGTTGATATGAGTTTAAAAATCGATGCATTTCAAAATAAAGTTTTCATTAAAAGTTTGCTCCACATTTTTATGAAAATTTGTATAAAAAAAAGTGAATAACTTTCTTTGATAGAAGGTACGGTGTCGCTAATGCTATTATATACCCACCCACTTCCACCTTTGTACAATGCCGCTTATGTACAAGCCATTCTGGCTCGCCCAGCCCCTCATTTGGATTCTATTTATCGTATACTGAAAACTTTTCAAAATTTTTATTGAATTCAATTATATCGCCTCACTTTTTAGTCCTTTCTATTTGAGGAAGCACGATCCTAACAAGCCAGTCGGGGCGTCAGTTGGCACATATACAAAAGTTGTCAGTCAGAGAATCATTAAAAAGCAATGACAGCCGGGCAGGAGGTAACCGTATATGATATTCAGGGCGCACGTTCCATTGACGCGTCTGCAACTTGGAAGATTCGGAAGCAGCGCCCAAATTGGTCGCGCATAATTTGATTGGAAAAGTTTGGCCTTCAATTTTTTTTCATTTTTTTTTTTGTTTTTGGTTCATTCTTTACATTTACCATATTCACGAGAGTATACGTACTGGTCTTAACGGCTTATGCGTCGAAGGATGATGCTCACTGATTGGGTCGCTTTTATAATTCCACTCCAATTATGGCAGCAACAGAATGAAAGCTTTGTTTGCATTTCAATTTGCATGACATGTAAGCTTTTAAAAGCGATACAGCACGCAGCAAATGAAACAAAACAACAACAACAAAAAAATTATCATTGAAATTGGCTCGTTAGGTAAACGACGCGCCATTGTTTTTAATCACAATCAGCGATGGCAATTGCGTTTCAGCCTTTATCGGTACTGGCATACCATAAAGTGGCCATTTACAATGAGACTAGACGTATGAAATGAACCACATATATGCACTTTGGGGTAGGGCAATTGAAACAATTACACGCCGGTTAATTCGCTCCAGCAATTAAACGTGCGGTGTGTCAATTTGTATTTTGAACGGGGTCAAGGAACATTGTCTCAGACCCTCAGGTGAGTTCAATAATGAAATTCGGATGAATTCAGGTAAATAGCGCGACACGCCTGACTTCATGCGGCATGTTTTGGCAGCTGCACGTTTCGCTGAGACAACATTTCGGCGAAAGCTCCTTCATTCTAATTATAGACGTGTACTAATTGGTGAACTCCATTTGGGACGGCGACGCCACAGCTGGCAACATCAACTTCTGAATAAAATATACAATTAAAGGGACACCGGAATTTGTTTCTGTGCCTTTATTAATTTAATTTAATTGAATTTGAAGAGTTTTACCAATGAAATTGAATTTTACCTGAGGCGTGGCTCTCATCCCTTGGCGCTTCTGAAGATAGCTGTTTTTTGATTAAATTGACTTTATACTTTTATCGCATGTGACATTTTTTCCAAGCGGAAGTAATTCAAAACATTCGAATTATAGAAAAGTTTTGTCGTTTGTGAAGGCTTTTCAAAGCGTATACGTATTACATTTAATGCCCCAAAATTGTTTAGGTATTCTGTCGTCTAAGTTTCCTTGTATCAGCCATCTCACTTTTTAAAGATTCAATTAAATGAACCTACAAAAATGATATACGAGCATCGAGAACACTCGTATTGGAAGAGGGCAACCTATCAACATTTATACATATATATGTATTCATTTCCGGTTCCATCAATCTGATTAAACTTTCCTGAATCATCTCGTCTCATACATTGACGATGAATATTAAAGATAGATAAACATAAACAAATCTGCTTGGCAATTAATGCGGATCATCATCTCAGACCAACTGTTCATTTAATTACTTGTTTAGAAAACATTGAATAAATGAACCGTCAGGTGAGTTTCAATTAAGTTGTTTGAACTTTAGACACCTTGAATCACAAAGTACCGCATAATTAACATGGTTCAAATGTATTCATCATTAATCACATAAAGACTTAATGAGCAAAGTAGAAATGCTAATAATATCCTCCTTCTTCGAATTCACATAGTATTTGCAAACGATTGCAAAGGAATCCACATCAACCCCTTACAGAAGAGGAGGACTTGCCTACTGGCAATAATAACTGGAGTAATTTACAGACTTGGGTGGGCATCGTCACAATGTAAATAATTAATAGGCTTTAATCCGACGCTCCCCGGATTGTCAAAGTTGTTTCAATTGAAATGGCACCCATATTGTTGTGGCAAAAGCTGCTGCCAGCACCTTCACCTATTGCCACAATCACATCTAATCCTATTGTTTCTGATGACATGCAAATGAACACCCTTGTGTTTACAGTTTACTTATGCTCACAATATTCTATGATTGTTTAATTGTCGCATAATTAATTGTCCAAAATATATCATGAATCTTGGGGCAATTTGTGTGGTAAGTTTATCAGATGAAGTCAATGAAAGCGAGAATTCACTACCCTTTCCCGATTTACCGGAGATATTTAAATAGTAGAGGCGGTGTTTGCATTTGGCCGGACCAGCTGATCCCAATTCCCCAAAATTGAACTCGTACATAATCGCTCGAGGATACAATATTCGGCTACAGCCAATGCTTCTATCGAATTAATTATTCAAATCTTGGGCTATTATTCTGTTGTTAGTTAAACAGCACGACACCAGATAATCAACGAGGATGTTCTACAGGATATTTTTGTCGTAGCTCATTTGAATAAATTGATACAATTTGTCTCCGGGTAAATGCGGTACACGCGCTGTGTCAACATCCAATTTCCGAATAACCTTGTTCCGTACAATAATTGGTTAGAGATGGGACTCCATATAGGGGTTAATGTGGCCAGTGTCCACTCGCGTGTATGTCGATTAATCACCTCCGGCGGTCGGTAGAATCAAAACATTAATTAGCTGATTGTTCACATTACACTTACCCCCCAAGCAGGGTAGCACATGCCGGAATGGCGGTCAGGGGCTGTGGATCCCGGTTTGAATATATATTGGATATTTGCTGGCTGGATTGATCGGGTGAGCAGCTCCACTAAGAACTATAACTATACTAGTTGGTGGTGTTGGATGGCATAACTCGTTATGCAGTATCCGTCTTAGGCGTCCACGACGAAATCCATACGGAACTCCAGCCGCAAATAATAAACAATATATGGCCACATAAAATCAGCCGCATAAAACTTTATGGGCCTCTTAAATTCTCTGCGGAGGACCGTCGCACCGCACTCCGCGGCCAAACCAATCACCGATCTGCCATATTCTTAAATTTATAGATTTTATTTTGCACCCTCAGTGCCTCGGCTCTGGTGCCTTTGGCCCATTTGGATGTGTGGCCAAAACTTTTATTACTTCATGGTCTTTGATTTAGCACATCGAGTTTCACTATACGAAAGCATTCTCGGGCAGTAATTTTTTTGAATTAAATGCCAATCAATAAAATGCATTTAATGCATTTCTGCATTCGTTTCGCATGGTTTTTCAATAATGCAATTTGTTTTCATTAAATTAAAATTATATTTAAATCCCCGCTTATGACCCCTAATGCAAAAATTTTATCAAATTTGAATGCAGCTTTAATCTGTAGTACTTTTCCCTCAAACTGTGTGAAATTGATTTATGTGCACTGAAAGCTTTTCCACATCTGTTTGGTCACTTGCATTAAATTGAATTGTGTAAAATCACCCGAATTCACAACACAACTGCCACAACAATGCTGGTGTCCTTTTTACAATTGTATATAGAATGGAGATCTTCAACTATAGGACAAAATGTGATGCGCTTGCTGACAACAACAAAAAATCCGAGTATACCGGGCAAATAGTCAACCACAGTCGACCATTAATAAAGACTGTATTTCCCTGACATCTGCCAATTTGTTGGACATTTTTGAATAACGGATGCGCATCCTTTCTGTGTCGCAGCTAGTGCGAATTTTGCCGCGTCGCTTTGACGCCGACTGTCTCACCATCGCGAGTTTAACTCGCCGTCAGACGCAAAAACCTAAAATTACATTTTTCTCATTACGCTTCTATTTGCACCTGAGATCCTTGCTTCAATGTGTCTATGTTTTCTGTTCTTCACCAAATCGTGCTCATGAAAAATGCAACCATAAAATGTCCCTCAAATTGCTTTCACGGTTATTATTGAATTATGAATTGCAATACTGGCCGCATCACGGCCAATACGTCTTTTTGATAAATTGGAGTATAAGGGATGATGCAAATTGACAGCAAAAAGGGAGCGTTGGAGTTGGTAAATTATTTATATCTGAATCTGTATGGGCTGGTCTTGATTCCCGGAATGATTAATATGGGCGGATTACACCCTATCGATTTTGATATGGTAGTTTTTATTTTGCACCCTTTGGATGGGTATTGAAAGGATTAAATTTTATGCAAATTATAGTATCGAAATTATTTTAAGTGGCATCAATTTCATTCACTTAAGCTTCTTTTATTTATTTCCATTTACTGAGTATTAAAACATAAATAATTGGAAGTTTTCGGTTTCATTGAAATCTTTTACAATTGGGTTAAAAAAATCGTTTTCCAAAACTATGAATTTAAATTTGCATTTATGGAAGAAAATTTAACTGATCATTTTAATTAGACCCATTTTTTAAATATTTTAATTATATTTTATTAGTGGTTTTTTATCGCTGTAACCTGCGTAATCCTTTTGCCTAAAATTAATCCCAATTGGCTAATTTATATCAAAAAAGCATCCATCTTGATGAAGATAATAGTAAAAGTCCGCTATTTAAATAAATTTTTACATTTCGGACGTGAAAACCCGTTCAAATTAATGTAAAATTAACCATTTTTACTAAAACAAAAATATCCTTAAATATTTCAGTAATAACCTGATTGCTTACAAATATATCGCTCAAGCTAATCCCTTGTGGCACATAACAATTATAACGATCAACAAAACTTTCATATCATTTCCTTAATTAATTAATGATAGCGCTGATTCATTTCATGAAGATGTGCTGATTAACGAGAAGAATGTAGAGTTTGATGTTTGCAAATGAAAAAGCTCCCTTAATTGGGAAATAACTCGTTGCTTAATTAGCCACATCCGCCAATTGTGTTTGCATATACGGCCGCACAAAACCATCTCAGCAGGCAGCAGTGGATTTTGTTTTTAAGTACAATGGCTGCAAATTGGGAAGATGTAAATATATTTCAGGCTCGTCCAGAATCCAGATGGACGGCCAACTACACAGAGCCTAGAAAAAGCGCGGACGCATAATTTGATTGCGGAAGACATTACCGCCCCACAGTTTTTAATGAGTTGCGAAATCATTTTTAATTGTTATTATCATTTTCTCTTAAGATGCTGTGCCGCATGTACGTAGAGCGTACACAATGTGAAGACGAACGATGCGAGCAACGCCAAGATAAATTACAATTTATGATTAATAGCGAGAATGAATAAAGACAGTCTTAATTGTAATTAGCTGTCATAATTACCTTGATGCAAATGATGAGGAGCGTTTCATTTTCACTTGGTGCCTAACTAATGGCAAAGTATAAGTTTGAATTAAGATGCCGCATATACGCACCTTGTACCTTTCCGTATATTCACGCAATTGTCGCCCATCTAATTCACAGCTACAGCTAAAGGACTCCGTGCACTAATTAAACGGATTGATGGCATCCATCGCAAGGACTTTATTATTTAATCCCGAATTTCGTAAACAAACGTGGGTAGACACCTCCATTTAATTCAATTACGAGATGATATTCGCTGCCGTCTGCAAAATTTCGCTTAGCAGACGAATGACATTATGACAGAAAGAACCAGCGCGACTTATTCTGCAATTACATCCATTTCTTTGCCGTATTTCTTCGCAATGACATGCTTGACAAGAAACAAAGCATATCGCATACTAGCGCCGTTCAGATTTGAGCATCTGCTGACCACTTAAGGGCTTCAAGATAGGGACACAAACTGCTCTTGATGACACTTCAATAAAACGAAATGGCTGCGCTCTAGTCAACATTTAACATTCATCTTACCCGCAAGCCACAAACTCCAGAAGTGCTTCACGCTCCAACTAAAGTGATTCTCGGCTCTTATCAGCTTAATAGTCGCTGCAACTTTACCCATTTTTACGACAATTTCGTAGCTTAAATATGCTGTAGCCGGTAAGACAGAACATTCTATCCTGTCACGTCAGGCTTGGTGTACTTTCACCTACAGGCAACATGAAAGTTGTTGCATCGCAACGCAGGACTCTGAATGGTGGTGGTAGTCAAGGATTCTAAGAGAAAGGCGACCTGAAGATATTTTGCGATAAATTGCGAATCTCATTCTCCAAGAGCTTTGGAGTGTTCATTTTTATGAGTTTTCTATTCATTTTCGGAAGCTAAATGCCTCATTTTACATCATAAAAACGTGTTGTCTTGTTACCGAGAAAAGGGGATATCAAAAGAAAACGATTTTTATTTAACTATACAAAAAACGACTTCCTAAGTAAATGGCTACTTTTTTGGCTGTCAATATTTTTCTTCTGATAAATTGAGCTGTTTGGATGGAAATTTTGAGAATATAAAATTTTACTCCATTTCAATTTGTAATCTTGGTATTCATGGCAAGGCCCGACGTGGATACAAATTTTATTGTGCAATCAAGACAGCCTTTCATGTCGTGAATTTGACACCATCCTCTCTATACCAAAAGGACAAATGGCTGTAGTCACGGGGAGAGAGAGGCTCGGCTACACGAAAAATTATCACACGA
>JANSTS010006271.1:11561-22325 GCA_026546915.1 Sylvicola fuscatus | reverse complement strand
ACAATAAGGTAGAATATATAATTGTCGAAAAGTCGACCGTTTAAAAGATATAAAAAGAAAAAATCATTTGACCTTGAAAACTTAACTTCTTACCTTGGTATTTTTAATAAAAAGGTTTGCCTAATCGGCGACATAATTTTCCTTTCCAATTAAAACAAAAACATTTCGAGCAAATTCTTTTTCCAACTGCTCTCAATCTTTTAATTTTTGAGTTTTGGTTTTTATCGGAAATCGCAGAGGTAAGATGTTGGTGGTCTGTAAAGATTTTTAACTGTTTAACTGCGTAAAGTCGCGTAGTTTTTGTCAGACAGTTTTTCACAGTTCGAATATTCTTCAAACCTAAAGGTTTTTCTATTATCAGAAAGATTTCATCGCATCATCATCAAATATTATAAGTAGTAACATTATTCGATTTATTATGTTAAATATTTCCACTATCACGCTGTAAGTATTTTGCGAGTGACTTTTTTAGTATTTAATTAATAGTCTATATTCACCTGATAAACCCAGAAATAATCGAACTCGTACTGAACAATGTCTGTTACTTTGTTTTCGTTTATTCCAAACTACAAATACTAGAATATCGAGAAATTTTTCCGTATGGTAAAAAGTATATATTTTTCCGGGGCCATACGGATTTTTGCTTTGCAAAGTTTTCCAAAACACATATTCATATTTTATGTTTGACAAAATAATTATACGTCACATTTACAAACGTAGCATGTCTTTCCCACCTCTTCACTTGGTACACTTGGTAAAAGTACTGAGACCTGTAATATAAAAAAGGAGTGTTTATTTAAAAAATGTAAACTTATACATACATTTGTATGTTTCACTGAATTAGTATTATGAATTGAATAAACAGAGAATCGTTTATCTCTAGCTTTTACTCAATGTTTTTCTGTAGTTATAGAATTCAATTTAAATGTGTTTTTTAAATTGTATAAAATATCTGTTCGTTTTCAAGCACTTGCAATAATCGATTGGACTATTGCAACTCTCGATTACGGTACTCGATTCGGTAACGTAATTTAAAAGGACTTTAGCTACTTGAAGTAGCCGACGTATTCAACCAAGTCAACCAAATGTCTCTTTCTTTACCTTAAACAATTTTCGTCTTCCCGTTTTGCTACGTACTCGTAATCCTTTTCATAATTATCTAAATTATTTTTAGCAACTTCTTTATAATTTTCATTTTTTTTTGCGTACCAGATAAGGTATAAATAAAACGTGAATTTTTTTTATGAATGATGAATTTTATTTAAATGACGATCGGACATGAGTTGTCTTTTGTTTCGTTGGGCGAGATTGATTTTCCGTTTTAGTGTACAAAGGATGATTCATATTAACATACATTTTTCATACATTACCGAATACCGAATTTCTGAAATGTTTCCAATTTGTATTTGATTTTTAAATCGTATTTTTTGTATTTAAAGAGAAACAAGAAGACAAGAACATGTTAAAGTCAAAAAAACAAATTGTATTCAAGATCAAAATCCGATTCTTGTTAGAAAAGAACGTTTTTTTGTTTTGCTCTGCTGTCTATAAAATCGTTTTATTTTCTACATTAATTTAATATACACAAATAAAGGTCAAATTGAGAATAAATACTTTTCTAAATCTGTCAAGGACAATAAACAATACCATGCATAAAGTAAAGACCATGATCAAAGAGTTGTGTAGTGAAAAAATTGCTTATTTATTTATTATAAAATATTTTAATCATATAAATATTTTGCGAAAAAAAGAATAGCCACACAAATAATGTGTAACAACGAAATTTCAATCGAGAGTAATTTTAGGCGCGATTGAGCATGCGCAATGTCTTATGGCAGATGGCGTCTCCTTGTGGTCGCCGCATAAGCATCAGTTGTAAAGCAATGTGCCTTGCCAGAGCCTTGTTGGCATCACGGTTAACCTTACGAGTGTGCGCAATGTTTTTGTTTGAATTCAGTGGGCGATTCACAATTATGTTGCCACCCGAGGATCGGTTTACGTTTAAACGCTCAATTGGACGTTTTATATTAGGGCATTGAATATATTGCAATTTGCCATTCTGAAATTGGGAGCCAACTGGCATTTTTTCTGTCTTTGCAAGAATTTCATTAACAAAGTCTGTTACAGCAATCGGATTCTTTTGACGCTTCCTTAAAATTTCTATGAACATGATGTACAATTTACGTGCACCACAATTGAAATGATTAGACAATCGAACCCAGTGATCACTGATGTAAGGAAAGTGAGCCAAAGAATGACCTTCCCATATATATCTATTACTTTCAATAAGTTGAAGCAGTTTTTGTTCCCCTTCTGTTGTACGGGGATTTCTTTGTTTTAAAGTTAGGGAAATGTCATTTTTGATACTCTTTTCACTTTCTATAATATCATTTTTTCGCTGAATTCTTTTAAGCAGCACTCCGCTGGGCAGGACAACAGATTTCAAATCCTTCAAGTTCAAGAACTGTTTTACATCAGATGTTTGTTTATTGTTCTGATGTTTGAGTTGTTCTTCCACTGAGCGTTGAGTTGACACCTTTTTCCCAATTTCAGTTTGTGATACTTCCATCTTTCTTAACTCCCTGTGGAATATTATCAATTGTGAGCAAACTATTTAGATAGATGTCAATCTTATACTTACATTTCATAATCAAGTATTGGATCCAAAAATGATAACTCTATAAGCATATCATCCATGGTAGGTGAATCGCGCTTGGCTGCATATTTCAGCTTTAGCTTAGTGAAATTTTCAAAAGTCTCATGATCTACAAGTAAAAAATACAATTTGTAACTCATTTTATGGTTGGCAAATTATTTCACATACACGTCAGTCCATAAGCTCGTCCGATATCAGACCAAACCTTATTTTTTTCAGCCATGGTAACATTTTTGTAGGAACGCGAGTCCCAAACAATTGGCTTGTCCCGAACCATCCATATGAAATCACGACCCTCGTCACCACTGAACGAAAAAGTATTTGCATCGCGTACTGAGGAGACAGAACCATCGTATAAATCTGTAATCTCTGTATCAGCATTGTCGGCATCTTGCGTTTGTTCAGATCGACTATAATTTCAAACAAAAATTGTTAACTAAGTCAGATTGCATACATACACAACCACAAAATACCAAAAAAGTATTTAAAGTATATAAAATGCAACTAATAAACATTTTGAAAATGATAGTACTTGCTAGTGAGGTTGATGATATCAGTATCTAATATTAGGGGGTCATTTTCGTCAATTTCCGCTATTTCGAAAATATCTTCGTCAATATTATGTTCCTCCATTTTTAATAAATCTCTTGAATCCTCTAAAAACAAACATAAATTAATAAGCACGTGAAACAATAATAATCATCAATGAATTTTACGATTTTCTTTTCAAAAGTGACAGCTGTCACATTAAATATACATTTTATATATTATTCAGTTAATTACGATTAACATTGACATAAAAGTTTCACTATTTTATATTTACCAAATAGATCCATTTGTTATTTACAACATTTTCTATCAAACGCATCGGTGAATACACATTCGGCAAAGCGATATTAATACAATTTTGTGTAAACAAATTCAAATCCTGTTTACAATAAACTGACAGTATATGTTTTTGATTGATTTAATCACACGGTATATTCTTTGGAAACTTTTTCACAAACTAAACGAAAAAGCAATACAATATAACTTTAAATTCTCAACACTCAACAGAGTCATCAATTACAAATGTCAATTCTACCGGTTCAATTAGCAAAACGTTTTGAAAGTTGACAGTTCTACAAATATGCGCATTATTATTAAATTTTAATTATATAACTGTGACGTTTGACAATGAAATGTCATGTATTTTACACCAAAAACTTTCAAATCTCAAAAAAAAAAATTCAATTTTTTTCCAAAATTGACAGCTGTCATATTAAATATACATTTTATATATAAATTAGTCAATCACGATATTAACTATTGACATAAAAGTTCTATATATATTATACATATGAGCCAAACGTGATTATTCTCATACTGTATACTCTAATCCTAATGGGTAGTTACTTATAACCTAACAACAGTTTATTCAAGACATTTTTCAAGTTTGTATCATATAATATAATTGTAATTTTTTAGCTACGTAATGTGTCTGTCAAGTAACATCCAAGTACTGCGCCTTTACAGACATTTATTAAGATACGGCCAACAATTGAAGTTTACGGATAAAGACTACTACTTGAATCGAATTCGGAAAGAGTTCAGAAACAATAAGGATCTTTGTGATCAACAGAAAATTCAATTTTATTTTGAGGTACTATCACACACTTTTTTTTTTTTTGTTGAGAGATAGCTAAGCCTGACAACTCGTCTTTTTTACAGAAAGGTGAAGCAGTCATTAAAAACGGAAGACTATTATAATGAATCTTAATCATTTAATTCAGCTCGGGACACTTAGATCTTCATTTGTTCATCAGTCACTGAGAATCATAGAATTTAAACGACTCAAATCTTCAATTGACTATTCCAAGTTTCCCACATTAAAGGAAAATGACATTGAAGAGACGTACGTGCGTGGTTCAGGCCCAGGAGGACAAGCTGTGAATAAAACTGCTAACTGTGTAAACATCAAGCACACTCCGACTGGGATCATAGTAAAATGCCACAGCAGCCGTTCCCTCAGCGAAAACAGAAAAACCGCAAGACAACTGCTTTTACATAAGTTAGATAATGCCTTAAATAGAGAGCAATCTGTCGAAGCACAGCAGAACGCCATTGCAGTCAAGAAGATCGGTGAACATCGCAGACGACAAAAAAAGATCGATGAGCTGAAGAAAAGTTGGAAGGAAAGAGAACTTAAAGAATAGTTTTACAGAAATACATTTATTTTTTAGACGAATTTAATCAATTGTTTCCTTTTTCACCAAGAGGTAAAATTGCCGAATGAGTAGTTGGCAGTATTCTTTTTTTTAGCTGCAGGTTCACCTGCCAACTGCTTTTCCTCTGACTTTACGGCATTTACGTTAAAGTATTTTCCAACATCCTCTCGATATACTCTAAGCGGCTGGCTATTTTGCTTTTTTTTCATTTTATCTTGAGCTTCTTTTTTAATGCGTTCAATTTCATTTTTCCGATCGGCTACTAATTGCTCCTCAACTTCCTGGTATGGGTCAACAAAAACCGTGGCTTTGAGAATTATAATGGGTTCAATAGGAGCATCCTTATTATCAACGTTTATTTTTTCTATGTCATTTAACGTTTCCGAGCCACCAACAAGCTTTCCAAATATTGTATGCTTTCCATCAAGATGGCGACAAGATCGATAGGTAATGAAACTAAAAACAAAAAAAATTATCACCTGCTTTTGACAATAAAATGCAAACAAATAAAGTACAATTGAGATCCGTTGGTGTTTGGACCAGAATTAGCCATTGATAAAATTCCACGTCCAGTATGAGAGAGCTGCGGCTTTATTTCGTCCTCGAACTTTTTTCCCCATATTGACTTTCCTCCTAGCCCTGTACCGGTCGGATCTCCTCCTTGAATCTGAAATGGGTAGACAACAATTAAAGTATTCAAACCAAAATAGAATAAAAAACTCTTACCATAAAATTTTTGATGGATCGGTGGAATGATAGACCATTGTAATATCCATTATTGCAATGTTTTACAAAGTTTTCACAAGTCTTTGGAACGACATTACAGAACAATTCAAAATTTAGAGGTCCCAAATTGGTTAACAATCGAACATAGCCTTTCTTTTTAATACGCTCATATTTCACTTCACTTTCGTCCAGAATCGCGGCCTCATGTGTGTAGACCGGCGCCATTGCAGTGGATGTGAAACTTGCTGCAACAGCACCAGTTGAATAATGGGCTGCATTAAATTTGTCAGCTACTTTGTGCTCATGGACTGTTTCCTCGGCTGGTTTGTAATCTCGCTCCAATTCATTTAAAGTTTCTCGGGTTTCCATGTTAATCGATTTCAGTCGTGCTTTCGGATCTTTCTGTTCCAATCGCTCCTCCTCTGATTGAACGCGTATATTTTTTTTAATATGATAAAATGTTGAGATATTGAATTTTTCAATATTCGTAGGATCCTGAATTGTAATGACATCTTTGCGCGTGAATGGAATATCATTCACTAAATCCTTCCAGTTTTTGGTTTTGAAGTTGAGTTGTTCAACCGCCTCATACGAAAAAACATTTCCTGATGTAGTGATTGCCACAATGTGAGAGTTCTTAGTGAACGGTTTAAACAATGCAGGACAATGATAGTTATCATCATGGTTTTTAAAGAACGTTAGTTTGATAAGACTTTTCGCATCTTGTGGTTTTCCCGTGACAGGATTTACTTTAAATGCCTTTAAGAAATCAAAAATTGCTTTCAATTCAAAAACATTTCCGTCAAGGTCACAGTAGGGAGTTTCAAATGGGACGGTGGTGATGCAGCAATGGTCATACGGAAGCCGCTTAAATTTGATATGCTCATTTTCAAGGGATTCCGTTTTCTTTCCGCCATAGAATTGAGACCATTCTGTGTACGTAAGGTACCTAAAATACATGAACATGATAATTTAATTGCTTTTAAGGGCTGCTGGGAGGAATCTTACATTTTGTCTTTTTGATGCTGTTTCTTGCCCATCTTGAATTTTTTATGTAGTTAGGATTCTTCAATTTGTGTTAATTTAACTTATGTTCGCAAATGCTTTACAATATATTGCATTTAAATTTAATTTCGCGATTTGTAAGTTTTCACCTTATTAAATTGCTTTTGTATAATATTTGGATACATATATAATATATTGTTGACATCTTCTGCTATTATATAAAATATATATACATGTAAATACTCAAAACACGCCAGTGTTACCGGAAAATGGTTTATACTAAAAAGTGGGTACAGACAGTTTTTTTTTCCAAGATTTTTTTCTCTCCTTGGCATATAATTTAGTATTATTATACAAAGTATTTTTGGGCTAGACATTAAATAAGAAAAGTAAAATAACCAAAAAAGATATAAGCTTCGCATTTAATTTTATTTTCGGTTTAATTGCTAATTTTTAATAATTAATATGAATTAAATTCAAAAAATGTTTATTTTATTTTCCTTTATTCTTTTCAAACGTTTTTTTTCAATTATTTATTAATTTGTCAGACAATTACTTTCTTTGATAAGGATAAGTTCAAATCATTTCGTTTAACGGTATAGACAAATGAAGGCTCTGTTTACTTGAACCATCTTTCTTTAATATTTTAGAATTCTAATGAACGACAGAATATATTTCAGAGATTTTAGCTTTTGTGGTTACTAAGCTGCGACTTCTAACAGCCACACACATGTTGCCTTCGACGCAGGTGACTGGGCGCTTTGTTCTTCCTGTTTCCAATTCATTAAGCCTAATGTGCATAACTTTTTCCACTTTCATACTTTGCGGGCGCAATATGCGATTATTACATCCGCCATCGGGCACTCCATCTGCCACAGCCACCTTAGCAAGATGTTGTCTTAGTTTATTCTTCAGAAAATCATTTTCTTTGATAAGCGACCGTTTTTCTTCCAATAAACACAATTTATCTACTTGGGCACGATTAAGACGCATCCAAAAATATTCCATGTGTTGATGGACAAACTTAGCTTCCTATGCCATAAGAATTACATGGTAAAATAAAAATGATCCAAAAAATTTCCAAGAATAAGTATACCTTTGATAGCTCAAATTCTCCATCATCGGATTTCTGATCTTTATGGAGTGCTACTTCGATTTGGTCTGATAGCTCATCAATGCCAAAGGGCAAAATTTTTTCATTCTCAGTCTCGTATCGTCGACACCTCGACACCTTTTGTAGCAATGTCTCAGTGACTTTAGATTGGCGCTCAAGGGACTAAAATTGTACACTTTATTGATTCAATACTTAGTAAAAATTATTTTTAAATGGTAACCTTTATGGCATCGTTGCTGGCCACCACCATTTTCCGAAAAATATTCTTATTATTTTCCATTTGATGTTGAATTCCCTTTTTTACGTGATTGCATCTCATTTGCAATTGATCGCGATATTTTCTCAACATCCTTACATTAGAATCCCACTCCTCACGTCTTTCTTCTATCTCATTGCGCATGTCGCCTATCAATTCTGTAGAACGGGCCACTTCTAAATAATGGCTTCTAATTAGTTGAGTGTCCTCATTATCGTTCTGGCGTAACTGTTGATAGTCGGTGTAGAATTCCTCAGTTTGTTTTAAATAAGCATTTAAAATTGACTGCAACTCACGCCATAATAACTCCATTTGATTTTCGCGATCTCGCGTGATGTACTCCAATTGAAGAATCATCTGTCGACGGAAGTTGACAACAATGGCATTATTTTTTGATTGATTTGATTTTAATTTCATCTTGTCAACATTCAAAGAACAAAGAAATTTTCATAAAATATTAACCTTATAAATTAAATTGCGTTTCATCAATTTGGCAGAACTGATTTGAAAAAAAAAAAATGAAAATAACTCTTGGATTTATTATTATCTTAGGAGTATTATTAGTGCCTTTGAGTTGTGATGTAAATATAAAATTATATTAAAGGATTAGTTGTTTTCATTATTGTTATATTTTAACAGGCCTTGCGCTGCAACCAAGACGAATCGTCCAGTGCAAAGAATGTCAAAAGGGTATTGCAAATGTGTATCAGAAAATTGGGACTAGAAATTGATGAAAATCAATCCGATGGCTCGGATTCTGACGAAAAAAAGCAAAATTCTGACAATTTAATGGTTAGTCGGCTAAACAATCAGTCTCAGAAAAATGTAAGAAACGATTCAGTTATCCGTTATAATAATGATAATGCCAATGGACACGCTCAATTGAGTCAAGCTGACAATAAAAATCAAGACAACCGACAAGAAGTGCACGATCGTTCTTGTGTTATAAACTGCTACTTTGAAGAAATGAAAATGGTAAGTGAAAACTTAATTGACATAAAGTTTTTAAAATGTAATTCATTTTTTTTGCAGACAAATGAGATGGGATTTCCTGAAAAACACAAAGTTCTCCAAGAAGTAACCAAAGATATACGAAATCGTGAGCTTAAGGATTTTTACGTAGATGCGATCCAAGAGTGCTTCCAAATCCTTGAGTTGGAACAAAATATAGAGAAATGTGAATATTCCAAGAATTTGGTGACATGCCTAACTGAGACTGCTAGAGTCAATTGCGAAGATTTTCAACCGCAAAGTTCGCTGTTTTAAATTTCTTAAAAAAAAACACAGATTTAGGTTAAAATAGAAATACTAACCGAGCTTTTAAGTGTGTCAGCATTTTGCAGGTGTTTTTCCTTATCATTCTGCATACAGTCGATGCTTATTTTTTCCAATTCAAAATAAACACACTCCAGACGAACCTGCATGTTTCCCTTTTTCGCAAGATATCTATCATATTCTGTAATATACTGTCTCAGTAGAAGAGCTTTTTCCTCATCATACTTCTTCGTCCAAAACATCAATCGATCACCATGTATATGAATCAATTTCGTGATATTCTTCATGTGTGATCGCAGCATGATGGCATATGTTTCTTCAGCAGTGTCAAGACTTTTGAGAAGGCGAATTATGGTCGAATTCTTTCTATCCAGTGTTTCTCTGAATACTTTCTCAACAATTTTCAACTCATCATTTAGTTCTTTGCATTTTATTTGACGTAAAAGTGATCTCCATTCTTGATTTATCTTGGCTAAATTAAGGCGTGAGAAAGCCTCTTCCTTTTTAAGTTTGTTCTGTATTAAAGAAATTCAAGTTAAGCATTTGCGGTTCAATGGGTGTCTAAGAAAATTTGATTAAAATTACCTTCATATACAATGCAATTAGTTGTTGCTTTCGTCTTCGAGCTTCTTCTTCGATATCTGCCCGATGCTGAAGGTATCGAGCACGTTCTTCTTCCGACATCTTTGCCATCTTATTTTTACCACCCTTTCCTCCTTTTTTACCCATTTTTGCTTTGTAAAATAATTAAAAATAAATTATTTATTTAGATGCACTTTATAAGCTCTGTTGTTTTAAATTTCGCTGGTTGTTATGGAGCGAAACCGAAGAAGAAGTACATTGTTAGTTAGTTTGTTTGTCAATAAGAAATAACATGTAATCGAGCGTCGCTTGATATGTGGACTAAATAAATATCGATTTAACAAAATGCTTATAATTTAATAGTAAACTGCATACTTTTAGTTGTACATTGAATTTTTCTTGAAAAATTTCTGTTTATTTAATAAAATGGATTTTGAAATAAAAAATTCTGTTCAAAATTTGGATGTAATGCATCTAACAAATGCCATCAAAAAGGAAATGGCTATAATGAAGTTGGAAGCACCTAAACATAATTGTAACGACTATTTGGATTTTAAAGTGTCTAAAGATAAAGTTTTTGTTATTATTAATGAGATGATTCGACGTTTTATGTTAGCATTGTGTTTACCATTATTGTACGATAAGAGCAAGGCATCCTTAGAGCAACATATCGATTCATCAATGATACAAATAATTGAGGTAAACCTATAGATACAATTAGTTTAACCGCCACATATATCTTATGCTTTATACGTACCTTTTTTATGTTATATAGGAATTCGTCACCTTCAAAAAGCCTCTCTTTAATGAACTAGCTATCATAAAACTATTATCCTTTCTGAAAAATAGAATACCAAAGGATTTACTTGACACCCAGATACAAGAGGTTTTTTTTATTGATTCATTGTACTTTTATTTAATTTTAATTATTTCATTAGCTTTG
>JANSTS010006270.1:25671-72051 GCA_026546915.1 Sylvicola fuscatus | reverse complement strand
TTTATTTACTACATGGCTCATGAATTTAATTTCACAAATTAAGTAAAATTTAGGCTTGGGTAGGAGCAGGAAAATGTTCAATCTAACTTTGGTCTACTTCGCACAAAACTTTTCTTCCACTTTGCATGTTGTACTTTCAGCTTCTATCTTTATTCTTCTACAAGTATTTCTGGTTTGAGTTTAGTCGAAAGGCACAGCAGTAGCTCAAGGGTGGGCGGAAAATGAATAAGGATGTGTCACAATCTTCAGGCAATTTAATTTATCATTTTGACGTGATGTAGCCATACAAATGTCTATATAGATATAGACACGTGAATACATATACTCCAACAGTTTTTGTCATATTGGAAATGACTTTTTTTCTATTTTTGAGACAATGGGACGCTTTAATTATTCACTAGTTGAGCGAAAGATTTGCAGGCCCAATTATTCATGCGTTCGCTTCGATTAGGTTACAGTCGTCCCAGAAATCGAATGAATTGAAATCAAAAAGTCAGGGCTGTCCATCATCATTTTAAGGGGAATGAACAGCTTATGAGTTATGGAAATAGGCGATGTGGCCGAATATGTGCTGTCAGTTGATATGATGAGATAAATGGACAATGGTCATCTCCCGATGCGACATGGTAGCTAACGCTAGTGCATTGTGTATGATGGATCGTCTGCTTAATTGTTAACGAAATAAATCTGATACCAAGAACTCTTAAGTAATGACCATCAAGAATGTGGGAAGATGAGCATTGAGCAACAAGGGTATTCTGACACGGAGTTTTACTAGGCGACTCTGTGGAAATAAATCAAATTTGCTGCGAACATTTACATAGAAGTACGTGTTGCCTCAATTCGAAGCCTGACAACATTTTGGACAATTTGAAACTGACATGAATCCCACTGGGATGTGCCATTTTCAGATGAGCAATACAATGTTAATAAAACATAATGTAGATGCAATTTTAAATATAAGAAATGTTTGGATGAAATTCAATTGTTCTTCTCGCTATTCACTTTAAAATTTCCCACGCAATAAACGAATGTTAATGCAACTCAAGAGTGTAAATAATACTGCAGAACGTTTAGAGTATCCGAAACTAATTATGGGTTTTCTTACATTTTATCGCACGTGACAACAAATGCATAATGCATTATCATATTGTTAACAAACATTTATGTGTGAGATAAGCGTAACATTTACTGACAATAAAACACTTAAAGGCTCATCGCACAGCGCAAGTGTATCGAATTTCATAAAAATAAGGGAAGTAGCTCTGCAATACACGTTGGCTTTAATACAAAGTATACTTAAGGGTTATGCTCATAATTATTCGTCCGAATTAATCCGATCAATGATGAGACCAGCAGATTGTGACACTTTGCGAAGACAGCAAGGGAAGAAATTACACAAAACAATTTGTTTACGAATTGAACGACGCCGCCGCGATGCTACCAGCTAACATTAAAATAGGGGCATTTCTAATCAGAAACGCCATCGACTTCCTTTTACAGGGAGCAATATTTGCGCACGCGTCCCATTACCGAACCGCCTTCTTTGCGAACGCCGCGCCGTTTGGCTGTATGGGTGCAGCACCAGCAGATGTGAAAGCGAGCCAAAATGACATACCATCAACCATAACATCCCTAATTATTTATTTCGGACGGGAAATTGGGGAACTTTGAGTGTGCCATTTGATTTTATTTGGCACCACTTTCAACGGAATAAAAATCAGTGCCTCCAAATTGAGATCATTCGTTATGATAATATGCGCGCCGTCGATGCCTCTGCAAAGACTCGTGAAGGGTTCATCATTTTTATTTAATAAGCCCATTGAACCTACAAATGTGCTTTAAATTGACGACTTGATTATTATGCAATATCAAATGTTTATATCCGCGCGTGCTGAAGAGGCGCTCACGTTTTACGGCCGCAATAACAATTGTCATGAAATGTACGAACACCTGACATGTATTTAGGTTTTATAGGCATCTTGTAAGGAAATAAAGTTTATTCAGAAGATGAAAGCGACATAGGCACATTTTACATTAAATGGCTAAATAATTGCCATACAATGAAAAGCATCCTGATTCCTGAATGAAATTAACTGGTTATTGACGGGGCGAAGTGAAGATTTATTGCCTCGACTTTAACGGCGGCGATTAACAGGCACTTGACGTACGACCATTCAATGGGGCAACTTCCCAGTTCATTAAAGACCGGAACACATCCTGAGGGAGGGATAGTTTACACTGAATTGAAACATCATTTAAATGGTGACAGATGCGTGTTAGTGTCACGGTTTGTAAACATGAATTTCAATGAACGTTGCTGCAGGCTCATGAATTTCGAATCACCACCACCGCCACCACCCTTGTTTATGCTCGGCAACATTTAAACGATGCACACACGTCAAACGACAAAATAAGAAATCACTTGTCCTGCATAATGTGTGCTGCTCTCCTGTGTGTGTACAAACCGCATTACGCGGCACAACCCCTCATACACCCTTTGTTGTGTGCATTCACATTGTTGGGCAAACAGTTACACCCTTCATGCTTTAACGCGCCTATTATTCATATGAGTTGCATTTAAATCTATCAAAAGCTCCATATTATTATCATGTTTTTATAAGAGATGACTTTTATTTTTTTTTCCAGATGGATCTGTTGTCATTATTTTTACAACAAATAATTGAAATTATTTTGCATTAAATCAGTAAATGTATTTTATTCTAAAATATTTAAAATATTTTTGTAATCTGCCAAGTTAGCTATTTATAAATTAAAAGCTAAAAACTGTCTATTTACTCATTACTTAAACAACAAAATTGCATTTATTAACATTCGCTGAATAATTTGTCCCACTTACTTAAAATATACATAAACCAACATCATATCGCTGTAAAATACACGTTGCCACTTGTATCTTTTGGCGAAATTGCATAATAAAATGCTCATAATTTATTCACTTTATCTGTTTTAAAATCGTTCACATTTAAATAAATAAGAAAAGTGCTTTACACGATAAACATGCAACCACAGCAAATCTTCAAACGTATAATGTGTCAGTGAAATCAAATTCAAATGTTATTTGGAAACGAGCCATAACAATTTGCTGAAGTGGTGTGGTAGAAATAACCTGACTCATATGAATAAAATGTATATTTTTTTAGCATTAACAACCAGAGGAAAGTTAACATAATCATGAATTTCCATTGATTATCTCACAAAAAAATGTTGGTATAAATATTTTGCGATAGCTTTAAAGATGAGAGAAAAGTAATGAGGGTTCAAAATATTGAACTAAACTTCATCTGCAATCTTTGGCACATGAAAATCTTTGAGAAAGGGATATGATTGGCCGCCCTCTTAAAGTTCATTAAAGGTTTCGCTTCCGATAATAGAGCCAATAAAGTAGTGGCTGCAAACTTTTTTCTGGCGTTGCTCTATTTACGGCGATATAAAAATATTTTCAGAGTTATTCACTCATTTAAAAACACGCGGATCGGCGGAATGATGAATTGCATACTCAGTAGTCAGTAGGCACCCACGCTTGAGAAATTCGCGAGTTTCGCTGTAGTTAAGTCACATCGTGTAGACGCACCGCGTGGGCGCCAGAATGTGTATATTTGACATTGAAATGAATGAATAATTGGGTGGGTGCTTTTACGACCAGCCTGTTTTTAATCTGCCGAAAAACAGCGCGTCTTCTAGTGCGAAAAGGAATGTGTTTGAAAATATGTCCAAATTTGCGCAAAGCAAACACAATTCACCTTCGGCAGACGCACAGCAAAGTTTGTGCCACATATTAATCGCATATAGGGTCGAATATCCTGTCAATTAATGTAACTCAGTGAACTGCATAACGCTATATCCAATATCTATTCAACACTTGCTTAAATCATATACGTCGACATTTAAATAAATATTAGTTTAAGTGACAAGGGTTGATTTAGCAAAGAGGGTAGTGACATTGAGTATTTACACAAAATATTTAAGTTAATCAAATGGCGAGAATATTTGGCATTGCCACTGTTTGTGTTTCGCCTCGACCACATGGCACATATTTTTCATTGCCCACTTGGTACGTCGTTGAATGTGACTGGATGTGGCCGCTGTGCCATGCCAGGCCATCCAGCGCGTTCAAGGGATGCTTTATGCTCTCTTAAATGATACTATAACATTAAGTGCGCCCATATTGTGCACTCGTTTTGCGCGTTTTATAACCCCGTCACTTGTATATTTTTCCCATTTACCCGTATAGTGGGTGCTCACATGCAAGAGACATTTATTGACCACATGTGTTTCAGCTTTCGCATATACGACTAGCCCTGCAAATGTGAAATGGAAGAATAAACGTCTCCTAATAATTGCAACCACTTTTCGTAATTAGCTGAAATAGCTTGGCATTTGTTTTTTGCACAGGATCGCCCGCCGAGTGATTATACCAGTAAAAGTGATTTTGATCTTCTGATTTCACCAGACTTGGTAGCCATTCAAAATGTACTTTTTTCCAACAAACAGATTGAATTGAATATACTTTTAATTTAATTATTAACATGCTTATTTGGCATTTCCAAATTTCTATACCGGAAAGCTTTTAACGAATTATGCAAACGGTGTTTTATTTATGAAAAAGTAAATAAATATGTATATAAGAACAATGTACATATGCGGCTTCAAAATATTCCTAATGAAACACAATGCAAAGCAGCCACCGTATTGGCATATGTGCTTAAACAATTCCCATATTCATGCGCTCGAAAGCGACGAACCGACATACATTACATCGTGTTCCTTGTTTGCCTTCTTAATTTTCGATATGTGTGGAAAATTTTAATTGTTTATGTTTGCTGATTCATCGCACTGTGATGTCGTATTGGCGACAATTTCCAAAGCAAATTTGCAGCTTGGCACGACACAATAGAAGAGTTTTCTGTGTTGGCGCGTTCACCAAAAATCAGAAAGGCCATTGATTGGTCATGTCCACATGAACTGTGTGTCTATCTGTACGAACTGTACTCGTTTCGCTACAGGACAAACTTTTCTGTTTCTGTTTATTTAAAAGATAATCAGTAATCACAAACCGACTGACCGTAAAAGGGTTGATTTATTAAAACCCATGCACACAGCGAGTGACGACAGCGATGGCATAAGAAACGTGCGGCATTGTGGCACTGTGGAAAAGCGCGCATCTTTACCCAACCGAACCGCCCGCCACCCATCCCCATCTCCTTTATTTCAAAAAACCGATGTGATATGAATCGAAATTCACTGTTTATATCCAATCATGAACTTCTAACGAGATTGTAATCAAGAATCTTTCCTCCATTGGAAACTTTCGTGTGCGCTTCTCCTTTCACCCCCTTTAATTAATGTATTCCCTTTCGGGGTGGTTGTGTGCGAGCATTGCCCATTTTTGTGTTCTGTACTCGCATTCGCCGCATACGCGATCCGTGATTTTGTTACGTTTTTCTGCACTGATTTGCCATTGATTTGTGACTTGGTTTTGCACATACAAAATACGTAATTGTTGCAACATTAGAATTGTGTTGTCCAAACTTCAAGCTACTGGACAGAGTTCGCTTATACTCCCAGATTAATCCTTTTTTATATAAATTGTGAACATACTTTTGCAATTTTAACATATGATTTCTAAGGAACACTGCATGAGGATTATCCAATGATCCCAAAGTGTCTGTAAGCTGGTAAACACGGCATGTTAACAATTAGAACAACAAGGGTTTTTTTTTTGTAATCACACCATAAAAAAATGTTATAAATTAACTCCATACATAAAACCACCCTAACTTAATCGCCTAGAAAAAAAAACTATACAAACAGTTGCTAAAAAGCGATATGTCGACACACACAATTGATTTCAGTTTAACGCTCATCCCTCACTGTTTAGAGGGGTGTTTTACGCTTCATTCTTCTATTCAAAAGCTATATTAACTGAATAACTATTGAATCTGGCTATATTATAGTCAACCTGCAGCAAATGAATGAAAATTAGAAGAGGAAAAGTCGGGAGAGAAATAGACAGTTAAATCATTTAAATCGTCGTAAATGAAAACATTATTTTTAGTTTCACCACCTGTCTTGTTTTTGCATTTCGGTTGGTGGGAGGTATCGTGCCATTATTTAGGCACTTTGTTATTTTATTATAAATTCAACGTGTGTGCCAGTTTTTCTTCCGCAGACAATAATTGCGTGGTGTTTATACTTTAGCCTGCAGATTAACGCGCATTCGACGTAATGTTTGTATGAGAGATTCGTATTTATTTATAGTTGATTTGTGAAAAATAAAATCGTTTTTAATATATCGTGTTCTTTGTTCAAGCTTGAATGGAAAGAATGTTAGCTATCTGATGTTTAACAATTAATCGGCCACAATGTGCGAAAACAATGTAAATAAATATTGTTCATTTTTATTTGACAAACAACTTTAGAAGCACTGACCAATTCAAGGCTTATGCGTGGGTGAATTCTTAATGGCACAGTCATATATTGAGGAAGTTGTTTTCAAATTACTATGTTTTGTCTAGATTCTAGTTTCAGAGGTGCTCATTGACAAGTAACACAAACTTATCCCAATAGCGCAATACATAAGGATTAGCTTACCATACATTAATTACAATTTTATTGAAATTATTGTTAGCCTATTTTGAAACAACTGAACATTTTTTATTAATATGAGCAATAACTTTAATTTAAATAATTTTTGTGAAAAAAATATTTTCTTGAGAATTAAATGATTCTACGATACAAAAGACATACCATTGAAACTGTGTGGAATTCCTAAGACAAAAAATGGCTGATTTTAATTAGTCCTATAAGTTGTCTCTCTTGTCAGCACTCCAAGCATTTATGTCTTATTATTCTTACACTTATTTTTAGACCCACGCGTGATGCTTCTTTCAAAATTTCAGGCACAAAAATAGACTGAGTAAACGCCCACAGTAAATGAGTGTATATTTATAAAAAAGCATGATTGAGTTTTTGAAGATGTTGTTATTTAATTAATAAGTCTCCAAGTGGAATATGTGTAATTAACTCTAATCTTTTTTTACATCGCAAATTCATTAACTATAACTGACTGAGTATAATCACAGTTCTCATATAAAACTTCCTATTCACAGGTTTGGTTCCAAAATCGCCGCGCTAAGTTCCGAAAACAAGAACGTCTTGCCCAACAAAAAGTCTCCAACAATAGCGGTTCTGACCAATCACCCGTCAAGTCCGAAAGCAACAAGATGTCCAGCGGCAATGGCGGCAACACAACGCCCAAAGATGTCAAACCCAGTTCACCGCTATCCACTGTCTCAACGACGCCCAACTCAACAGCGTCGTCTCATCAATCAAACGGCGATATAAAGCCAATAAACGGTAAATACATACACACATACATATATTATGAAATTCCCAACTTTTCCTATGCTACATTTTTACAATATTTTTCTTAAGTTCTATTTGTTTAAAATTGCGCCCGTCCCTATCGCGCTTTTGCTCTAGCTATGTTTCTCCCAAAGTGGTAAGCGCAATCGGCTGACAGTAATTCTAATAAATGAATGGTATCAGCCAATTTTCTAAATTAAACATCAAGAAAACAAAATGGGTGAATTTTTGCGCTCACCCTTAAAACACCTCAGCCGCTTATGCATTGTCTCTATCTGGCGCACGAAGTGATCTGCGATGGTGCGATTTGGTTACGTATCTGCAATGTCTTCTTCACTACATATAAAAGCGAAAAGTGAAAATGAAAAAGCTTTGTTTCCTTTTTATCCGTTTCATTCTTCACTCACTCTTAAAGTTACGCCGATCAGACCGTTTCAATTCCTTTAATTTTACCCAATTCCACTAAGGCACCCTTACAACGTACAAGTTTGTGTGGCTGCGCGTTTCTTAGTGTGCGAGTCGCTGGCGTCTGTGTACGCACGCAAACACACAGAACAATTGATTCTCTACACCAACTCATAGCTAAATTGTATGACAGAATTGCCACCCACCCACTTGATTCCTGAAATCTTTCATTTTCTTTTTGCACCCCACGAAAATAAGAATAAGATGGAGTGTGTTTTCGGTACGTGTATACAAGCCGAAACACTTGTAAGTATAGCGCACAGCAGGGATGGAAAAAGGGAAACAAACACCATATCTCAACTATTCCAAGGGTGAATTAAACGAGGGTGGAAGGGGACTGCTCACATTAATATCATGATTTTTTTATGAAACAAGGAGACAAACAAATAGTTCTTGGTCTCTTTGTATGCCACGTTCCGCGTGTAAGTTTGTGGATGGAATTCCAATGCAATTCGACAAATCATCTCGACATTTGGCTTGCCATTAATTTTATCGTCTCTATATCTCTGCGAGAGCACATACATACGAGCATTTGTGTCCTGCATTCGCACTATTGACGTCCACATTAGTTGCAATCACATTTCTTAAATAACAACTATAAATTATGTGATGGATTTTCACATACGTTCGACTCCCAACCATATGTACTTTTTGCTGAAATGATTGAGTACTTTGTGGGGAAGTTTGTGGTTCATAAAAGCTCCTTCTCTGCTTCGCGTCGCGCTGTCGTTGGCAATAAATAGTTTTACATCGTTTTGTTACCAATTTGCAGGGATTTATTACAAAAATATTACCTAAATCAATTGATAACAAAGTAACTTTTATACAGAACAACTGAAAAATAACGTTTAATACATAATCATTTTGTGCAATTAAAGCATATAATTTATTTGTAGGTAAACTTTGCGATGACTTGAGTTCCAACAATAACAAATGGTCTGGATCCTGCAATCCTCTGCTCCAATCAAAACAACCCAGCCTTAATAGTAGCTTATCGAACCACCACCACCCATCGCATCACGCTGCAGTGGCGGCCGCCGCTCTCTCATCCCCATTCTCGTCGCTGTTAAGTGCCAGCAGTGGAGCTGGATATCTCTTGGACCCGTTGGGTGGACTCAACAAACCCACGGCAACAGCTAATCACTTATTTTAATCGCTAAAAAACAACTTTCCATGTCTTTTTGTTTAATATGTTTTTCCAACAAAATCATCATATAAATGTACATAGTTTTATGCATAAACAACCTCCACTATTTCATGTAATATTTTAAGCGATTATGAATTCCAAATAATAACGTCCATAATTTATATTATACTGAATTAATTAGTTAGCAGTTTTCCGGTTGCATTCCTTTACCAATTATTTTCAAATCTTTAACTCGCAAAACTGAGGATTTAACCTTGATGTATACGGATTTTCAAAATTTCCTCTCACAATCTTTAAATGAATCTAAACTTTCGTTCCAACATTTTATTTGTTTACTTTCTCATTTGTGCATTTATGTATAGTCAATGTAAAGATAATATTAAAAGACGTTGCGAATTAACTATATTATAGCTACTTGGTATTTGGAACATTTATTTCGACAATTATTGTAACAATAACTACTCGTATACATCATTCTGTAAAGTAATTATATAATAATATAAGTAATAAGTGCATAGTCATAGCATATATTTGTAAATATTTATTAGCTCGTTTGTAGCAAACTATGTATTTATGACAAAAGTCATAATTAAATGAAAAAAAAATGATTCATAAATTCTCAAATATATTGTATTGCAATTAAATTGCAGTAAAATGCGGCTATGAGAGAGCCACGCCAAATAAAAGTCACTTTAATAAAATACTACACCTTTCCAAAACCAAAATTAATTTTAAGCAAACTGATTGTGAATTGTGTATTTCCAAAATAAACATGCAAAAAATTTACCTAAACGCAGTTTTTATTTACTAATACCGATTCTTTTAAATGGCGACTTAAATCGTCAAATTTTGTTGATGTAAAAAAATTATTAAAACTTTATGTTTAGATAGCCATAAAATAATATTTGGAAAATCATTAAATACATTTTAGAAGCTCTGAATCAATATTTTTAATTATTTTTGTAACCTACAATAAAAACATTTCTCAAAAAGCATTGTAGGCGCTAACAGATTCATATTGGCGCCATTATAGATAGCATCAAAAAAGTATTTATCGAACAGACATTAGAGGAGATACAGATGTGGAAAATGCAAACTGGACTGAATTGTAATTATTTAATTTGCATCGATGTTGGAAGAGTATTAATAGAATATTACAAAATGATTTAAATTAAATTCTTTTGGATTTTCATTTAGATAAAATATAAAGCAATTAAAGCTACAATTATTTAAGTAAATACAATAATGAAACCGACAATTACGGATCAACTGTTAAATATTTGAAGTGCAATATTTTCGAAATTAGCTCATATTCATCTTAATATATAAATTTCCAAGTATATCTCATCCTGAATTATTCACTTCAAAAAATGCCTATCAATTGCATATCTGTTATAAATTTTGTAAATTTACGAGTAGAACGCTGATATCAAACAATTAGAATTTAAGTGGAAATACAAATCCTTACAATCATAATTAGAGATCTTTGAAATGATCTTGAAACCCGTTTTCAATGCAATTATCACGTTTTCATTCATAGTAACTCTCTTGACTATTTATTCATTCTAAACATATCGTTCACCCACTTGGCACATCACTTGAACGAAAAACGTTGAAAAACTATAGAAATAACAATTTGTTCTCATTTCGTTTCAAAAGCACTTCTATTTAACATAAAAACAAAACTTAAATAAAAGAATTTTCGTTTCTAGGTACGATTTTGACGAGACAATTCACATTTCCGATTCTTGAAATTCAATGTAACAGACTGACGGAGCATTTGAACAGTCCATTCAGTGTTCAGTTCTGAATATAAATATTTAAAATAGTGCGATGTCTATTTTAGTAAATGCACAAAAAAATTAGATTGCTGTAAACAACTCCCGATTGCTGAAATCACACCCCAGCCACTTTAAGACGTTTCTGTTGAATTAATCCATTAATATCGCTCCGAAAATAAACTATAGACTTAAAACAATAAGTCCATTTCTGAAGCTTGTTTCCCTTTGGTGCCGCAAAAGTCCGCAAACAAGCATCGCTGTGGAATTCAAAAAGCGTTATTTCTGTCTCAATTTCTCATCGGAAAATTTCCAACGATTCTGAGCTTGGCTATATGGCCGCCGTGATTACAGAATGCGACAATGCCATTTCACTTCAACGTCCACTTTTGAGTCCCCTTTTCACAACATTAAATACAAATTGAATTTCACGTGAATATTTGTGAATGTTGGATATGATGGAAAATATGAATTTTACCATTGCCGGCCACCACACCAAGTCCACTGGCGCTCAAACACTATGGCGTGTGTGACGTATATGTTTCGCGAAAGATCGAAACGTGAGCGTGGATGTTTGTGTGAGCGACAAGATTGGGTGGCGATGCCTTTATAAGCGTCTGGACGCTGCTACACTGGCATCAGTTTGCAAAGCCAGTTCCTCACGCAACGGCACGCTAGTACAAAGTGATAAATTATTTTTCTAAGTTTGTGTTTTCAAAAAAAAAAAAACAAATAATCAAAATGTCTCTGGAACGTGCAGTTCGTGCTAAGGTAAAACTTCATACAAAACTATTTTTCTAAAAAGTGAAATAATGAGTTTAAACAAAATTGTGAAGTTATTCGTTATAGTTTATGCTATCAATTGCAAAAAGTGAATAAAATGAAATGTTTTCATTGATTTAGATTGCTGGAAAGCGTGATGTCGTCAAGGACCAAGAAGCTCAAGAATGGATTGAAGCCATTTTGGGAGCCAAATTCCCAGCAAATGAGACATACGACGATGTTCTCAAGGACGGCGTTGTTCTCTGCAAATTGATCAACAAACTTTGCCCAGGATCCGTGCCAAAGATCAACGAATCTGGCGGCCAATTCAAGATGATGGAGAACATCAACAACTTCCAGAAAGCCATCAAGGCTTGGGGTGTGCCAGATTTGGATGTCTTCCAAACTGTCGACCTCTACGAGAAGAAGGACATCTCACAGGTGACCAACACTATGTTTGCCTTGGGCCGCGCCGCCTACAAGCACGCTGAATTCCCCGGCCCATACTTGGGACCAAAGCCAGCTGATGAAAACAAACGCGATTTCACTGAGGAACAAATGAACGCTGGACAAGGCATGATTGGCTTGCAAGCTGGCTCCAACAAGGGCGCCACACAGGCTGGCTCCAACATGGGCGCCTCCCGCAAGATCTTGCTCAACAAGTAAACGCCATTTGTTGTTAGGATATTTTTTTAACTGTTAACTCTTATTTATTGAAAAACAAAATATTCTTTTTCACAAATTTTTAAATATTTAAAGTGTCAAACACAAAAAGTGTTGAAACAAGAGATGTAATACTTCTAAGGAAATTATAGGGGAAGATATATACTTTGAGCTAATTTTGTATGAATATATAATAAATTTATGATATAGTATACGGGAGAATCCAAATCCCTGTACATTAACTGAAACTGTTGTATCATTTCTTAAATTGGCCACCAAAAAATGCATCAAAGGAATATTCGACGCCCACCGATGTTACCGAATCCGAGGCAACTGTGTGGCGTAATCATTTTCACTTTTGGCTACATAAACGCACATAAACTGTCTCGCGTAAACGTCTCGATCTCTCCTCACCGAATGATCCACGTTGCTTATAAAAAACATGGAATATGCCAGAAATACTGATCACACGAATTGCTCTAAATACTAAAGGAAGACTAAAATAGATTTGTTTATAATCCGAGACGATGTCCATCCTTACTAACATGGGTTGTTTCTCAACTCATTCACTTGATACTTTACAGCTGCGGTTGTCCACAATGGACATTTGAAAGTTTCCATTATTTTTTGATTACCATAAGTTGTACAGTAGAACTTTTGCTTATTTGTAACAAATCTTATAGCATTAAGATCCGGATAACAATTTAAAGTTAACAATATTAGAATCGTGTCTATGCTAAATCACCATTTTTCTATCAACATACAGATGGCGCTCCAGTTGTATAGAATATTAATCCAATACATGATTTAAAACAAGGTGTTTTAAATGAAATGTATGTAAACATGTCCCTTTATAAAACTAAAACTTGCTAAAACTTGTCTTAAAAAAATGTACGTATAATATGATAGCTTAAGACATCAACTGGGAAATATATTAAGAGATTATCGAAAAACCAACACAAAAAAATTAAGAACACAACAGATTATCAAATATTTTCTTAAATAAGAGTCAGTAAATAGTTCTTGTTGTAAAATTAGAAGTACAATAAATATGTTTAAAAAGTTATAATAATATCATAGAAAACAATTAATTAATTAATGCCAAATATGCATTAAAAATCATTCTTTCTTGGCGATACGATAATATGCAATTTCAATTTTCGTATGAGGTTCAATTCCTATAAACTAAAGGTACTTTACATTCGGCTTTTTTAATACAAACAAAACAAATATTTATTTTTATTTAAAACTAGCGAATTTAAAACTCCAGTGATAATAGCCCTAAAAAAATGGTCACTTGATTGAAATTATTTTTACAGATTCTACTTGTTCTGTTATGCGGTCAGCTGTTTTTCCAATTTCCTGACTTTTCGAGAGGGGTTTCCCAAAATTTTCTTTCACAAAAACCTTCTCCTGGAAAATACGAATAACTTAAACATTTGAGCCAAATCGGCCAGGCCGTTCTCAATTGATGAGTTACTATACATTTTTCGGCAGATGACCTTTTTTCAAAAATAAGTCAAATATAAGAAACTATTTAGAGATAATTTATTTGAAAAAAGAATTGCGAATCCTTGAAAGTGATCGTCCTATTTAACATAATAAGAAAGGTATGAAAATATCAAGAAACTGGCACAAAAACATTTGATACCACAAAAACAAAGTAAGTATTCGTAATCTTTCTTCGTTATTGTGAAGAATTGTGGAAGTTTATCAACAACTAGTGGGTTCGTCCACTTCTAGAAATATTGTATTTGGCAATCATTCCATTTCGATTCGAATAACATTTTATTCTTCCACCAATTATTCATTTGGAATACGCAATTAATTGTATTTATTATACGGTAATGCTGAGCGACAAAAATCTGTCCAACAACATTGAACAGATACACATTCGCGTAAATTCAATTCGGTAGATATATGTAAATCCACCTTTAAGCACTTACAAATCGCGATAATATATTCCTCAATTTTCGTGCTCGTGTTCCTGATATTTGTTTGCATACATGATAACATGTAGGAAGCAATATAATTTTGATGATCCCGAATTAGAATGTTCCTCTTATACCGAACGTTTACGTTGAAAATTTATAAAAATGCTGTCATCGTCTATTTTTGGACATTGTTTGAGTAAAGTTTGCATCATTTTTTAAAGAGATACCCACCCACCCACTAATCACTTGGCTTTCTCATGCGGCTGGCATGTTCTACACTTGTTTTTTAGTGATCTGCTTTGTTCTCACTGCAGACCAGTAACAGATTTAGATGTATGCACGTTTGTTTGGCCTTCTTTTGCTTGTGTGATGACGAATGACCGACGAATGTCTGAATTTTGGTAGCCAAAAATGACGAAAACTAAGGTGACGGCTATGGAATTTTGTAAGAAATAAAAGTTTGAACGTATTTTGCCCATGCAAATATTTAACTAAAGAGCCTGTCATTTCACTATAATTGCGTGATTTTAGGCAGTTGGAAAGACTTCCCAAAATACGGCCAACGCAACCGTTGCACTGCACAAAAATAGCGCACTAGTAAATACTAACAAAGATTGCATTAATTTTAAATATTAGTCGTTTGTTGGGATGCCAAGTTTTACTATTAATTATATATCTTGTCGTGCATTATGCAATTTCATCAATTCGAAGCGCTCAAAATCTCATCAACATTTCGAAGCGATTCAAACTCCTCGTTCCTTCGATGCTGCGGCCTCCGTTGTTTCACGCGCGGCAAGTATATTTTGATTTTATTTGCCTCGTAAATTAGCGTTATACTCATATACGTATATGTAAGAAATAAAATTTAAAAAAAAATTGAAATGACTTGTCTTGTACAATTCCCCGCAGTGTCCCGAAATAGTCATTCGCTTTTTGACTAATTAGCTAAAGCACATGTACGTCTGGCAGCAGCCCACATTATTTCACCTGCGCTATTCTCTGACTCAATCATCTGTTGCAAAGTTTAATCAAAATCCAAGATGCCGCGTCTGATATCCGAGGAGAAGTGGATACATTCTAAAGTAGTTTAAATATAGTCGAAGAAAACAATCTTTATTTAGCACTTTTGCTGAACACTACAAAGCACATATCGACTATAATGTTGTGTGTGCGTCATGTGTGGGCGAAATATGCAAGGTGAGTCAGCCATCTTCGTTCGATTGCCTTTTCGCAAATTTTAAAACAATGTAGCAAAAAAAAAAAGCAGAAAAACCGTAAAAGCATGACCCAAAATATAAAAATTTAACCATGAAAAATATCATACTTAAGCCGTTTACTTTGATCTTATTTTCAGTTCTCTGAATTAGGACTTTTATCCTCTTCAAATGCAAACAGGAGCAAAATTTCGTAAAAATATTTTCAAATTTTAAATAATAAAAATGATCGTTGAATTGTTACGTGACCCTAAATAAACCCATAAAACGTATTTTAAGCTTGTAGCTTCCTTTAAGAAACATTTTCGATATATTTAAGACTATTCGCCTAAACCTGATTTGAATAGGTTTCGAAACGACGAATTTTATTTGTAAAAGGAATCTTTTTTGGTTATTTTTAGGCCACGCCATTCTTCCATGCTACACCGAATGTTCGCATCCACGCAAGAAACGTTGTTTCTGAATAAAAATAATATCAAAGTGCCGTGTGCCGTTAAGCCGTGAGTTGTTTCCTCCCAATTCTCACCGTTCGCCGTCTTAATTTCACTTAAAATAATTAAAAAATAGAAAAAAGAAAGGCTTTTCTTATTAACGCCTGAAATTCCGAAATACGAAATAGGTCACCGCATGCGAAGCAACATAATGCAGGCAGTCGATTGAGTAACTGGAAGCGCATAAATTTGGACGCTGAGATGAACCGCGACGATGAATCTGTTGCACGGCGATCTGAAGGCGCTGTATTGATCACTTAGTTTGAATTTGCTGGCAACACAACTTACAAAACATGATTCATAGCCACCCACAAAAAGTGACGCGTTTCTGCTACAAAATTTCAAATGTTTTAAACAACTGCATTATTCTACTCGCAGATATTTGTTTTTGTTTGGACAGTAAATATGATTTGCAGTAAAAAATACGAGAATCCTCTAACACATGGAACATCGTGAAAATACTTATTATTGGGCAAATGATGCCGGCAACTGTTTGGGATATTCTAGAATATAATTTTTTAAATATTGCATTTAAAATTTCTCTTTTTTAGCTGGAAATAGAACTTTCAGCGTCTTGCGGAAATCAATTGAAAACATCGCGTAGGTTTTTGTTGTTTGTTTAATTTTAAGTTTTTTACATTTATGAATAAACTGTTGTTTACTTATAATAAGAATTATTTTAATAACGGTAAAATATTTGCTATGAAATCCTAGAACTTTTTATTGATTTAAATGTTGCAATAAAAATTTGATTAATTATTCATTTCTAACGATTTGCTATTGATTTGAGTTAAGATAGTTAGGCATTAAAATTTACCAATGAATTTGTGGTAAAATGTCTGTTAAACTTTTTAAATATGGAATCAAGTGCCAGAGTGCGACAGATAAAAAAAATGCATTACCCTCATCTATTTGCATGTTTGTCTTATAGAAATCTAAGATTCATCAACCTCACCAACCACACACGTATGTTAGAAAGATTATTTTTAGGATAATTATTCAATACACATGAATACACCGAGAAGAGCTAAAATTACTCATTTTCTTGTTTATATTGTGAAAACTATTATGACTTCTCTTTCACGCGCCAAAAGTTTCCTTGGTTTTTTGTGGAAAAGTCCATAAGCGTCGGGGCAATCGCTCAAAGACAACACACATGGAAACAGATGCCTCCACCGACATGACAGTACGCAGCACACAAACCACGAAAGCATTTTCCGAAAATTGTGCATCACGTTTAAATGTACATATTTGTGAGGCAACATAAAATACAGGCTGGCCTCTGTATAAACGACAGGAAGACGAGATTTTGAAATGAGTCAAAGTAGTACAACACACGTTTTTAATGAAATGAAAACGGCGATATGTTGCATTTCAATGGGATGGGAGGAGATGGGCTCATGTCACCCGTTCGCCTCACCTCAGCCACAGGTCCATGGAAGTGAGGAAAATGTGTTCACACATTGAATATTGGAAAGAGAGAGTGAAGCGAAAAGGCTGAAAAACAAGACCGTCTGAAGCGTGCCGTGTGCACCCTGATACATAAACTACCAGCGCTCAGCCACCCTCCGAATCATTCGAATACAGTGTTTTAGTCAGAGACGAGTACAAAATAATTTCCATTATTTTGTTCTTCCGAAAAATTTAGTTACAGTTTTATTTTCGTTCAAGTATAACCGTTTTTAAAACGTATACCCAACCCTTCGACCAGGTACGGTACAGTTCGGTTAATGTTCATAGGCGGCAATTGTAGAGTTTTGAATCTAGTGACTAGTGGCATGTGATCTCGAAAATTCTATGTAATTCTGAAAAATTTCCAACACACCAATATAACGTAAAAAAGATTAAAAATTAAAAAAAAACTGTAAAAAAGGATAGTGGCATAAGAGCAAAGTTGTGAATCCACAATTTGTAAAACCTATCAAAAAATTATTCGGCGCTCGTACTTAACATCAGCAGCCAAAAGGATTACCAAATCAAAAATATATGTTGTGACTCACCTGAATTACCTTCTATCAAAACAACATTAACATTCCGAAAATTCTTTTAGCGCGTGAGCATTTCCACTATAAAATATCTAGCAGTGAACTTTGTGTGTCGAAATTCGAAAACTTAGTTCGCCGCCAATTTGGTTGCCAAAGCTGAGCAGATTCAAAGCGAATCAAACGCTAAAGCACCGTCGCAGCATCAGGTTGGATTGACACCTATCACTTATTAAAAAAATCACGTACCAATTGCTCAAAACTGCCAATTAACCACTCAGATCGATTTTTTTACTTTAAACATTTTGCAAAATTCCACATCAAAGTCTGCATATTAATTATTACCGGCCGGTAATCTAACCTAACGACCTAATATGGTCAGACGAAAATAGCATAGACGAATGCGCAGCGATACATCGTTTATTCTTGGCAGGCATCCAAAAGGCATGCGCGGTGAGCTCGCTCAAGCCCACGCTCTGCGATACCGTTCTTTTACACCGCCACTGCGACCACGTCTATTAATGCATCCTCGCTGCTGTAATCTGTTTTCATACAAAGACGTTAGTTACGTGGCATATTCGCGCAACGTACTAAACGCCGCGCCCGTTGCACAAATTATCGCATAGATTGGCAGTTCTCATGCGTGATTGCATCACATGCAGCTGTATGTGATTCAAATCTCGCATATGCACACAAACCTTTACACTGGTGGCTGCGGGCATGCGGCTGCAACTTTTCAGTGCAAGATGCGTTAATGAATGCGCATGCTCCCAAAATGCTACAATTCATTTGTCGATCGTCGCTTTGCACCAACTAAATTTAGATTAGATAACTATTGCACACGATATAGTCAACTGCAGTTGGTGGAAACGCGTGTTTATTGTTCCCCGAAGAAATTGTTGAAAACCGAATATTTCAATACAAACTTCTTGATTAAGGAAATCCTAGTTTTGTGTTCAAAAGGAATTTGTCGGCAATTAAATCAAGTCTGCAGGAGAAAATCGCTTTTAACGGTAAACACCATTTCATGAACATACGAACATGAAATAATCATGTTGAGTGCTTTGACTAGAAACAATAAAAAATCAGATTAAGTCGTAAGATTTCAAAACGTCTTGACGTCTGTGTGTGTGGAATTTTTTTTTCAAAAAAACATAAAATTTTCTAGAACATTTAGCGACGCCAATGAAAAGCGAAAAGGCGACGAATCTTATATAAAAATTTATTGTTTTTAAAGGTGACAGTAATTTGTGTGAAGCTATAAATCGCAAAGATGCCTTTCAAGCCAGTTGAGAACCCAAAGTGCCCAAAGTGCGGCAAGTCCGTGTACGCTGCTGAGGAGCGCGTCGCTGGTGGATACAAATTCCACAAGACATGCTTCAAGTGCGGTAAGTTGAAAGTTAATGCACAAATAAATTATCCTCCAGAACAGCAGCAGATTTGAGCCAGCCAACGCACAAACATCGGGCTGGTTACGTAATCGATTTATAAATAGTTCTCTTTTTTAAAGATCGCCTGACCCACTTTAAGGCGTGAAACAGCGTGTCTTTATGATACCAACTGCTCGATGAATATTTATTTTATCAATTTAGTTATAAATATATCACACATGCTCATTTACACGACCATTTATAAAAATATTTGTTGTTTTTCCTCTCGAAGGCATGTGCAACAAGATGCTCGACTCTACCAACTGCACAGAGCATGAGTCCGAGTTGTTCTGCAAAAACTGCCATGCCCGCAAATATGGACCAAAGGGATACGGCTTCGGTGGCGGCGCTGGCTGCTTGTCAATGGACACTGGTGCCCACTTAACAGAATCCGAGGGGTGAGTAACACGCTCAAACTTATATTTTAATTAAACAATTGCCGCGTAGAATTTTTATAATTTTTTTTTTAAACAACTACACTTAGAAGTTCCTAGATTATGCCAAGACTTTTTAGTTAAAATACGACCAATCCAATCTACAGCCCAAATGTAGTAAAGTTAAATTTAAAATCAATATATAAAAAAACATAGACTATCAATTCAAATCTGCATAGCGTCGGTAATATTCTTATGTAAATACCGTTTATTACATACTTACATATGTACAAACCTATCCAGTTTTGTTAATTAGTCATCTTTTTGGGGGGCCTTTCCTTATCTTCTTTTAGATTTGGTTTATTTATATGTTTAATTTTTAGTTTACTCATTCATAAACGATTTCAGCACAAACATTTTTCAAATGACGTACATAAAGATCACCTCAGATCAAACCACATAATTTGTTATGCAAAACGATGTTTTTTTAATTAATTATAATTTAACCACACAACACACGCGTTGAATTTATTTTGATTTGATCTCGGCACCGAGTTTTGCTGAGCCAAACATTTTATGCATATGTTGTATGAATACTTGCTAGGCTTTAATTAAAGATTATATATTTAATTAGGCAGCCTTTACACAGCATATCGGCGTCTTGAGAAGTATTCAAATTATTTATGTGACATTTGATTATTGAACTAGTGAAACAAGATTGCAGATTTTTGAATTTTGATGAACCTTTTTAAAATGTTGCCTGTTCTTTATGTTGTTTCTGTTTTATGGTGCATTTAGCCTTAATTCCCATAATTCAGTCCTATTTTTTTTGTTTTGATGTTTCCAATCATCTTGTTGAACCACCTCGTCAACGTTCTTGATTATATGTGTTAGGATATTAAGGGTTATACAAAAATTACGTCCTTACAATATAAATGAATGATGGATCGCCTTTTTTTGTTTTTGATTTTTATTCAGTGTTTTTAAATTCAGTTTATATTCATCATGTCAATTACACGCGCTTATCCACCATTGATTTGTATTGCATTAGAATATTGTTTAAAATAATGTTGCATGTCAATCCATCCTGATTGTTATTTTCTTTTTCTTTTCTTTTTGAAACAAACCAAAACTCATCACTCAGCCAATAAACGTGCCATGGAGGAGCAAACACAAACAATTAAATTTTGAACAATTAACGTGTTTTAAATTAGAAGTAAAAACCATTTCAAAAAAAAATTATATATTTATTCAATGATCACAATAGAGTAACATCCTTCCACTCAATACCAATTTCACTTAATGTAAATGTATTGTTCAACATGAAAATGTCTCCCTTTAAAATTAATTGTTTGTCATTTTTTTTATTTACAAAATTTGTATGTGTATCAAAATTGGTTTCTTAAAAATTATTAATATTTCCACTTTTTGTTGTAACAAACATGTTGAGGAAATCGTCTCTTACTTGTAATTTGTTGTATCAATAATTCACTATATAAGAATTTCGTTGCGAAAAATAAATACACCATTTAATTCAAAAACGAAAAACACATGCATTTCATTTGTCAATTTGGCTTGATATGTCTTTAATAGATTTTGTGAAGTTTGTCTTTAGAGAATGTTAATCGACTTGCTATGTTAGTGATTTATTAGTTTAAAAGACCCTTTTCTTTCTCGAGAATTGTTCGATCACGAAAGACACATTTCAACATTTTCTATATAAGAACATATCAACTCAGTTAAAATTAGCCAAACTAGGTTAAACAAACAGATGCAGAACCTCCTGGTACGTATTAGACGTCCGTATTGGCATGGAAAGAACGAAAAACTCGAACCATTTTCCCACCATCCCCAAGCAGCCACTTTGACCTGATGGGCTTATCGAAACAAGAACCAAAAAAACGTTGTCACAAGCAAAAATATATGTTTAAGTATAAATGAAAAAGTCTTTGAAAGCACAAAAACCAAACATACAATTTTGAACATAGGTGAGAACAACTTTTTAATTTTTTGGCAAGGTCGCATGGCTTTCATCGCTAATTGATAAATAACGTTAACCAAGAGTCGAAATTATTTTTTTCGTAAATACGAAAATACATTCATTGCAATAAATCGCAGTGCAAAAATGATCAACAAAACGTTAAAAAAAAAAAACAAAAAACATTGAAAAAGATGCTAAACTACGTCTGAAAATGTTTTCTCTCCTCGACATTACTATTTTTAACTAACAGCCACAACTTTTTGATTTTTTTGTTATGTTTTTTTTTGTCTACAAGTGTAGTCCTATATATAAGCACTATTCGACCAATAACTGTTTCTATCTTAACTTTTCCTTCAATAACACATTTACTACAAACCATACTCATGTTGCTACATAACCAGTTACTATGTTAAACAATTGTTGTAATACTGCAATTATATGTTTCTTACCTAATATTAATACACTTTAAAAATAAAACGAAGATATGGGATAAGGAAAGTGCCCTTCAGTTGGACAAAACAATTGATTATTATGTTTGATTTCGGTTGTTTTACTTTTGTAAATTACCCTCTGGTTCGTTTGGCATTCGAACTCTTTGGGTGTTCTCTTTATATTTATCTTGTTAGTATTTAGATGGAAATTATTTTATAAAATTGGGTGGGACTTTACCTTGTCCCAATCGATGAAGCATATTGAAATGATATGCTACAATAAAAGATCTTTTCTCGGGCAAATCAGTTGAAGATTATATACAATCAATCAGATCAAGCTTACACGCAGTATGCAGCTTTAACGCATTATTTACACTTAACCACAATTAAATTAATATAGACACATATTTTGTAGACATAAGCATAATTCTTTAATTTCTTTAAAATAAAAACAGCATTTAACTCAAAGCGTCTGTCATGTGAACTTGCTTATAGTTTTTATTTGTTTTCCTGTGGAAAGTAAGTCAAGTAATTTAATGAAATTTTCTGCATATGCCCAAATTTAGTGATGTCCGCAATGGAGCTTGTTTGGAGCCGAAAATGATTGCTCAGGCACCTGATGGTCAGGGCTGCCCTCGCTGTGGCGGCTGTGTGTACGCCGCTGAGCAGATGTTGGCACGTGGACGCGTAAGTACATTGTCTTGCACTTGCCAAACGTTACCTAATTCGCTGTTTGTTCATTGAAAATTTATCCGAATTGAATTTAGTATAAATCTGTAAATTTGGTTATGTATTTTACTTTTGATCAAAAAACGGGGTAGGGTTATCACAGGCGATGTTTTAAATGCGTTAATTGCAATGGCACTCTGGATTCCACAAAGCATTGTGACGGACCCGACAAAGATATATACTGCAGAGGTACTGAAACATCAAGCAGAAATGCATTGATTTTGAAATACTATTTATGGCGTAATTTTGGTGGTTGTCGAATGCAATTTAATTGTATTGTTCTCACAGTAATTAAGATATAATATACATTTCTTAAATGTGGAGTCACTAAAGCAGAAATGAGTGATTTGTGTGATAATGGTTTTATTTGTTGTTTTGTTCTGAAACCGTGGTTAATAAATATTTGTTACTTCCATAAATGTATTACAGACAACACAAACAGAATAATTTATAAGATGTCATTTGTGTCCTGTGGACAAAGAGCAAACGAACATTAAAAATTTACAAATAAAAAAAAGAAATTACACTCCTTAAAATGAACCAACAGCTGTTAAAACATCAATTGAAAAGCTGCTAAATGAAAACAAAATATCATTACCGACTTTTCAAAATCTGTTTACAGGCATTCCACAAAGAATGTTTCAAGTGTAGAAACTGTGCAAAGCGTCTTGATTCGACCAACTGCTGTGAAGGCCCTGATAAGGACATATATTGCAAAGGTGTGAATTTTTGAACAAAAAAAAATACTATCAAGTTAATTTCAACAAGCAAAAACAATATAACAATTTTTTTACATTTTAATCAATTTTGCAAATTACTATTAACTTTACTACACCATAAATGACTACACGAAAACTCGCATGCTACTAACTTCAATGTATGGTAAATAAAAACTGCAACATCCCTTATATGTTTCTTCTACACCTACGATAGTTTGCTATGGCAAAAGCTTTGGACCAAAAGGCTATGGCTACGGACAAGGCGGTGGAGCTTTGCAAAGTGATTGCTACGAAAATGGGTAAATATTGATTATAATTTGTTGCATTTTGTTCTTTTCTTTTCTATAAATGTTTTATTACAATCGATGTAGATGGGTCTTTTCAATCAAACTAGTTGCTCTCAAATAAAAGTCAGTAATTTTTATTATCAATCAATTTAGGTTGTTATGCGCAGAAATTTGGCGCTCGTGGTTATGGGCATTTAGGCATATCCTCGTTGGGTTTAATGTCAGATATAAAAGACTCTGAGTGGCAAAGGTACAGATTACTGCAAATTTTTGTGTTTGTGGCTAATCTTTCTATAAAGTGCCTTCGTCCAGTTTCATAATCCGCCCATTTCCACACCACTGCACTTAAATGTTTATCAAACTACACTATTAAGTAGTAATCATTAAAATTCAACTCAAATCAATCCAATAAGTGTACAAAAGTAACTGAGGAAATTAAACATATTTTTAACCGAATGATCATCTTCTCAGTGATATGGCACCAAAAACTTGCGCCATTGATACCGCCAAGATTCAGGCGCAACCCGGACACGGTTGCCCACGTTGCGGTGGCGTAGTCTTCGCCGCTGAGCAGGTGCTCTCCAAGGGTCGTGAATGGCATCGCAAGTGCTACAAGTGCCACGATTGCACCCAAACTCTTGATTCGATCAACGCTTGCGACGGTCCCGACAAGGATGTCTATTGCAGAACTTGCTATGGCAAGAAATGGGGACCCCACGGATATGGTTTCGCTTGCGGTTCCGGTTTCCTTCAGACTGATGGTCTAACGTGAGTTCTTGTACAGAAAGTTCTAAAAATCAGTTTTTTTGAAATAACCTAATTGTTGTTTCTAGTGACGAACAAATTGCCAACTCTCGTCCATTTGGAGTCACCGATACGACTTCCATTAAGGCGCCAGAGGGTCAAGGTTGCCCACGTTGCGGCGGCATGGTGTTCGCTGCTGAGCAGCAATTGTCTAAGAACAGGATGTGGCACAAGAAGTGCTTCAATTGCGCTGAATGCCATCGTCCATTGGACTCTATGCTCGCCACCGATGGCCCCGACAAGGAGATCCATTGCCGTGCCTGCTACGGAAAGTTGTTCGGACCAAAAGGTTTTGGATATGGCCACACCCCAACCCTTGTTTCTACTTCCGGTGAAAACACACTTATCTAGTGAGTTGACGATATTTGCCAAATGTTGGGGAACTGTTACTAACTGTGTTTTTTCTTTGTTTTTCTAGTCCCGAAGGTGGTCCGTTCATGGGCGCTAAAGCTGCCGCTGGAACTGCCGGATGCTCTCGGTGTGGCTACTCGGTGTATGCTGCTGAACAGATGATCAGCAAAAACCGCCTGTGGCACAAGAGGTGCTTCAGCTGTGTGTCGTGCCGCAAGTCTCTGGACTCGACCAACTTGAATGACGGACCCGACGGAGAGATTTACTGCCGCAGCTGTTATGGCCGCAACTACGGACCCAAGGGTGTCGGTTTTGGTATTGGTGCGGGTGCACTGACTATGGTCTAAAGCACGCTTTACAACACATCCCACCTTTTTGACTCATTACTTCACTAATAATAATCATTGTAGAAAAGGGCTCTTTGGTTAGGATATAATTATTATCAAACCTATATTGTATCATGATTATAATTTATGATTTCGAATATATTCTCACTTCAATTATATTTTCTCAATATCTATTCTTTCTCAACAAAACAACATACATACTATCTATATATTTAAAACTTTATGTATACTGGCAGATATATTTAGACACGCGCTCATTTGTAATCCACTAATTACTTATTATTTTACGTATTAACACTCCTGTATGTAAATCACTCCGCTTAAACACAGTTTTATCGATGATTAAGATACTTAATATTTAGTAGGGATTTTGAAATTATGACTCACGAATGAATAACAAACGACCAGGCTGTGCCTGTTGACAAACATTTTTATAGTAACGCATTTTATAAAATGATTTTTACATTTTTAAAAGAAAAAAAAACATCCTTTATTGAAAATCTTAGATAATCGATTATGCAAATATGTATCCCGATTTCGCCTTGTCTACAATAAAAGCAATAATTACAAAATAAATAAATAAATAAACACACAAAGAAACCATCTTCGTATCAGGAACCAGATAAGTATAAACTAAGAAGTGCCTACGTTTAATCCTTTCAATAACGATATCGCTTAACGGTCAGCTTTATAAATCAATACAAGTAACATCATAATTTTTTTATTAACCACTTTATTAAATATTATTATTATGAAAATTATATTTAATATTAATTGATAAATTTGATTTGACTTTATGTAATCTACACAATTTATTTTGATTTAAATAAAGGATATTAATGCAATAGTTGGACTGAATTTTTTGTTTTTAAATTAATATGCTAAGAAAATAGTATATATTTTTCAAATTGACTAATAATTCAAAAAGCATACAAACCAGTGAGTTGGCGCGGCACAAACGGGCAATGAGACAAAAATATTTAAGGACATGATGAATGCATTTACAATAGATGGGTCTTTCTTTTGTAATAAGATAAAAGGATATGTTTTGAGGAATTCAATGGGTTTGAAAACCTTTTTTTTAAATGATCAATTTTCAGAAGTTTCAGTCTTGTTTTTATCAAATGTGTAATGTGGATTACATATTTATGCATTACAATTTGAAACGTTTGCATACATCTAAAACATTTTTAGATATACCCGAAATAGCATGCTTGAGTGAGCGTTTTTAATAAAGAATTATTTTATTTAGTCACTGAAATCGGATCCTTTTATAAGCATTTTGTGTGCAAACTCTATTCGCCTTTTGTTGCTCACTTATTTGTGTGTATTTACAAATTCAAGAAATGCTACTTTGTTGCCATATGAGTTCACACAAATGAATAATTTACTTAGCTGTACGAATTTACAAGCATTCCTGTATTGAAATTCACTATAGCAATAAGGACGCATAATTTCTGCTAATTATATCAGCAAGTTAATTGCCTCTAATCTCATCATTCAATTATGTATATCTTGTCACACACATTCAAACGCACAAAAGCTGAAACATTGTGTCCCTGTTTGCCTGAAGCTTACTATCTTACAACATGCTCTTGCCACATGTTTGTAGTCCATCTCCCTGGTACCTTTGCCTCCAACGTGTCCACAATAGTTCTTTAGTATTCAGAGAAGTGTTTGATTTATGTTATCTGTACATATATGGAATCTACACACGCATGTTGTATCTCAGCATTTATAAATATCAAAATAATACTCACCAGCTTCAACAACTTACAAGCTTGTACAAATATGTAGCTTCTATAGTTAAAACTGTTAAAACAGTGAATTTTAAACATTGGATATAAAAGAACTTTACTTCCTAGACTGATAATTATTGTGATAATAGAAACGTATTAAGATTGAGTAGGCGTAAGTAAAACAATGATGGTAATGGATGTTGAATGCACCATTAAAAAAATGTAATTAATTAATTATCAGATTCCTCTGGGTAGACACGAAATTACTAACTTTTTGCTAGACAATTAATTGATCTATTGGCCACAGGGGGTGGCGGCTACTCCGTTGCATCAAAGAGATTATTTAAGTTTGTTTTGAAGTTATGGGGATTTGCATTATGCAATGTCTTCTGTAAATGATTAACAACCATATTAAATGTTTTTTTTCAGCTAAAATCATATATATTCGGTTGGATGACTTTTTCATTTCCTTCGTGAAATACATGCAAAAATCCGTATAGACTTGCAGCACAAAATAAATAATAAAAGACCATTAGAGATACAAATGCATATACGCTTTATGTGCGGATTACAATAAAATCTCATGCATTCAAAGCAACTCATTTAACCAAAATATTGTTAAACATAACATTTATGTCAAAAACAAGTTGTGTAATTACTTTTAAGACAAAAGACGTTTTTTGTGGAGGAAAATAAAATATTTCAATTTTATCATGCAAGGGTGAATTCTATTCTTTATTCATATTGTTTTCAGACATCAAAAGAACTTAACGGATATTCGAAATTCCAATGGATGAAGGCGCAGAATCGAGCACAATGAACAGGAGAAATAAGACAAACTATTAGGGGAAGATTTATTCCCCCTTAATTCCATTATTTTTTTAAGTATCTAAATACATCTACACTAGAGTTTATTACTATAAAATGTAAAACCTCATTAACACATTTTTTAATGTTATTGAAAATTAAATCATGAATCGTTACTATGCATACAATTTAACGTCCATTTCATTAAAAATTGTTAGTACTTCTTTAAAGTAAAATACATTTGCTTGCACAAAAAAAATCCAATTATAATGATACCAAAAGTATTTACTTTTTGTTGTTGTTATCATTAACAACTTGGTGTGAGTGGCTTCATGGAGCTCTGAAGTCCGACTGTACCACTCTAGAGAAGGCTAAACATTTGCACTCAAAAATGTTTTTTTCTGTCTCTCATTAAATTGGTTTACTGAAGTGCCGTAATTTACCATAAAAGTTAGTCTAGAGAAAATTACATTAATTATCGTGAATTAAAAAGTAAACAGTTCCGCAGTTGCAGGACTGTGCAAAACGTACCGACATACACATAAAGTCGAATGCAGTGCATATAGGTTGGTGCAACAGCACTCGCGTCATATAAATTTAAGTTTTGTGCAAAACCGAGTCCTTGAGGGATTATAAATTCAATGAATGCATCCCTTTGCAACATTTCAACATTTTTGTTTTCCCCTATTATATGGACAAACACGGAATATATTCGTGTACGAAACAGTTTGTGGGAATGCCCAAAAGTGGTATAGTTTAAAAATTATAAGAGTCTCTGTAAATAAAGAAAGATGATAGCATATGCAAGAAGTTTTGTATACTAAATCATAGTTTGCTTTTAGGTGCAGCCATTTTATTCTGCGGTGTCCATTGTAAACAAAAGATTTACTGTGGCCACAAACAGACAATACTAGATGGTAAATGTTTCTATTTGCCACTAGCCACCTCCGACGAATCATATATCATTTATTCTTATGATCGGCTGGTATACAGAAATATTAAGTATTAAACGCCACCTATTTGCCTAATGGAATTCTAAATAATTTACCGGAAGAGCGGAAGCTGTGTGGGCCGTGGGATGCCGTCGCGCGTCGTGCTGCTGTAAATGTGTAATAAACTCCAAAGACTTTCGAAATGGCAAGTGCGCTATCATTGTTTTCTTTTATTGTCGCCGGGTGGACATAAAGTGAATGAAGCTCATACGGTACACAGCCGGGGGATGGCAATCGGTCTGACAATGTTTTATTCAAAACTTAGGAGACGACATCATTATAGAATGGAAATAATTGTCCGTGGCTGTGTTCTTCACTTAGCAGAGCTTACAAAGAGTAGCGGGTAAATCCGATATACTCGTAGTATGATTTCAATCGATAAATACAAATTCACACCCACAGCTTGGCGGCGCGTCGCGGCGCTTCCATTGCAACCCCTTGTGAGTCGTGGCTGAAGCGTTATGCATCATCAAGTACAACGTTAAATGGTTTCGTTTGGTGGATCGTTTCGGCTAGCGTTTTATTTTATAAATCAATGTATACTGGGTTTAAATCGCTCTTATATTTTACGGGTTGCTTCATTTTCTGTATCCAACCGAATGTGTTTGTGTCTTGAGAAACCGTTGCTCCGTGAAATAAGAAAACTTTTGATTTGCTTGGGATGGCCGTATCTTGTGTGTTCACTTTGAAATTGACAAAACAAATGGCAAACATCGATAACTGGTGACCAGGTGGACTCGTGCTGGACCTCATTACAAATTGATGATCAGTTGCAGAGAGACTTGCAGATACATACGAATCTTCTGCAAAAAAAAAAAAACTGTTTTATGCAACAACAACAAAAACTCCAATTCATTTCATGACAAATGAACTGCAAATATTTGCAGGAACATACCGAACATTTGGCAAACAAATCCTGAAAAGTTAATACGTCTATCTTTCAAATATCATATGAATATACATATATTAACGCTTAGATGAATGCGGAAGAAATGTATTGACGATTTTTTGTATTTAATAAAGACACTTTTCATAAACTTTGTAATTAATAAACTCAGTTTAGTTATGAAACTCTCTGTGAGTTGTGAATATCATAATGTATTTGTATATCCTTTCATTGCACGCGCGTTCCTTTATTTTTCTTTGCTCGTCGGCTCTGAATAAAATCCTTGTTAGCTAACTGTTGTCGACTTGCTAATTGGGCTACTATAAATTTAAAATCTCTTTGCATGGGAGGCAATTATAATTTGCTGCAAGGCAGCAATTAAAAGTTTCACATCGTTTATTTAATACTTTTTTACCACTCCCTTCGCCAGTCCGCCTGCACCCTTCTGTGTAAATGTTTTTATTTACGCTGTATTTTCCATATTCACCATACCATGCGAATCTCTCTATCCGATTTTATGTTTCTCAAGTTTTGAATATAACATGATGTGTTAAAATCATTATTTCTGTGTTATATTGTGAGCAGTGAGCATGTTTTGCGGAAAAGCTCCTCTCGCCCTCCACCACCCCAAACATAGAAAGCTCGTCTGCCCGTGTTTCAGACATGGTCGACTCAGCTGCAAAGTCTGCAAACTTCAACCATTAAACAACGACCGCGACTTTCGCAGCAATTACAGAAAATGCAATATGTAAATGTGACCAATATTTAGTTGTTACACAATGCAATTACGGCGACGATATTCAAAATGCAGTCGGCACAAACGATTTGACAAATGACGCTCTGTGGCAAAAAAAAAAAAAGAATAAGGGGGAACTACGCCTGTTGGGCTTTCCTTTGCTTCATCACACCATCTTCGTGCATCCTTATGAGCGAACACAGTGTAACAAGTCACCGGAATGATCATTAGTGTAATGGGCGCACTTTACATCTGGCTTTTTAGACATATTGTAGCATGCAGACGCCCTCTTCGTAAAATGCGACTTCATACTCAACATGTACAGAATATACGTGTAATAATTTCTAAGATTAAATGAACATAATTGTGTACGTTAGATACGTATGTTTTACAATCTTAAATAACGAAATTACAACTGCGTTGACTAAGATCAACTAAATTAATTTTCAACTTACTTAAAATGGCACAGGATTTTTGTAAGCAATAAGAGAAGAATAAATAATTATGTAACAAATAGTCTTCAATTCAGATTGAACAATTTATTTTGATTAGTTTTGAAATTCAATTTAATTCTTTGAGAAATAACTAACATCTACAAAATCATCAAGTGCATTGAACATCCAAAACTATTTTCTCGCTATAGTAAATAAATACATTCTTATCATATTAATTTATAAATTTACGCCAACAAAAAGATTCAATTATGTAGGAACGAACATCCAGGAGAGAAAACAAGTAGAAACTAGAAACTGAAGAATGATATTGCATTATTACAAAACTGGTTTGATTAAAAGTTTGAAGTTGGCACTCATTTAATTAATTTTCTTGAATTCTAGAGAACCGCAAAACAGTCAGCTCATGAGTCACGGAGAATTTAATTTTCTTAGGAAACTTGCATTAAGTTAGACGAATCTATGTTATATGTTCTTTCTCTTGGGCAGTAAAAATACACAATACTTATAACTAACAAACTTTTATATTCAAATGTGCGACCTCAAGTCTATGTCTTCAGGGAATTAATCAAAAAAGATGTCAATTGAAATTAGTCGTAAGACAACCAAAAGATGCGAGCCATTGCCATTGCATATTCTTAATTTTATAATTAATTTGATTTGGTTTCACTTGTAAACTTTGCCTAATAATTCTTCTTTCAACTTAAACGACGATGAAACTTCGGATAGAGTAAAATGTTTGCACCAAATTGAATTTCTGATAATCAAATCCAACCGGAAAATCTATGTCTCAAAACAATAAGTATTCTAACACGAGAAAGAAACTAACTAATTCACTCATAAGTCCAACAGGTTATCTGTGGTATCTTCTTAAACAAATGAAACGTTTAATCTGTTATCTGTCCAATAAATATTAAAAGGATCTTTGAGGTTTTAAACTTTTGTGTACACAACTGTACCTTAATTTTTCAATAAATCCTTTAGTGTGACAAATTTTCTTGTTCTTAACTTCGTGCAAATATAGGTAAAAACAATTTACTCTATCATGTCACTTCTGAAGATTTAGTTGTTTAGCCTTTTAAGTACTTTTTACAAATGGATTTACTAACATATTGTATAATAGATGCGATACAAATTGTATGGGAATTACAATGACGATAGCAAAGGACGAGGCAGCGACGACCGTGGACTGCGGGCAAAGGGGGTACGCACATACATTTGCACACACACACACACACAAAAACAAGGAACTTTTCAATTCAATTCCATTATACTTATTTGTTTCGATTGATAAATAAGTTTCAAGGCAAATGCATTACACTTTAATGGAAAAGTTCAGTTTTATCTAACAACTATTTCATGTCACACAACTTTTCGCTATTATGGTGTCTGTATATGTAGGGTTATGTGTACTTATATTGGCGCTACTTCATTTCTCCACTTCGTCGCTGTTCTTCAAATCGAAGATCCTACCACTCAGGCCACCCCCTCTGAGTGAGTAGATTTTTCGTCTGTTTAAAAACATCTATACATTTATACTAAAAGTACGACGCGACGTACGTCTTTGATTGTGTATGTAGCGATATATGTGAAAGATATTTCTTGTATCTTTATTCTCAAAAGCATTCAATTTCTTATTCGGTTTTGAATTTCGCAAAATTGGAATTGGTCAAGGGATTTGTTTTGAATTTGTTTTCGCTTTCCCTTCTGCCACCCATCCATGGTTTTTATCAGGTCCACAAAATTGAATTTTTAGCCGCTCACGGTGTCACCAAGAAGGGACGATAGACCAATTTAACTATGGATGAAAATGTCAAGAAGTGAATATTCAGTACATGAGGCGAATCTAGGTGTCTAGATGGATGTATAATTCATCCAGTGCGACAAGAAACACTGCACTATCCACAAGTACAGCATGTATTGTATTTTGTCAATTAATCCTAACTTTTACTCCGTCAAGTCATTTGTAGCATATGTAGTTAATATTGAAGAGCTGAAAACCGCACCTAATCCCAACAAAAAATACACGAATTGAATTAAAAGGTGGAGGAACTGAGCACTTCGTCGACTGCACCAACAATGGCCACTCAGGGTAAGTGGAATGTCGTTTGAAGTGTGTATGAATCAGAGATTGGTGGTGGATGGCAGAACATTGAGGAGCATGGGTGCTCGTAGTGCTAATTCAAACACACATTCGCATAGAAGGCAGCAACAACAAAGCTATCATTGCCTGGTAAATGTGTCTTTCATTGCAAAACAATTGGTTTTGTGTATTGTCCATTCAATTCAATTTTCCGCTCGTGCATTTCTAAATCCAATTTCCCGTTTTTCTTTCGGTATCCTGCACTCGTATTCCTGCATGCATACATGGTGCTGCACTTTATGAGGGCGCACATTGTGTGCCCCAGCTTTCGGATGCGTGCGCGGGCTGCAATGTAGCAAGGGTGTGTTTGTGTGTGGCAGAATGTGAAGTGATTTCATTGCAGGAAGAGTGATAGCAACAGGATCAAGAACATCCAGCATCAATTCAGCCACTTAACTATTTTAACTCAGGATATGGGAGGTAAAAGCTCAAAGAATTCTGCAGATGGATTATTGTTGTAAATAAATACATTTTGACAATCAGATTTATTGCCATGATGATAAAATTTAACTCTTGCCTGCTGTATCTGCAGAAAACCATAGAAGATTTTATTTTTCACTAATGCTATGCAACATGAATGAAAATGGCATGAATTTAACTATCCATTTGCGAAAAACTAAATATCATGTGTTCAAATTTAACATTTTTCGTTCTTTTTTAATAATAATACACTAATATTATTGCTGCAAAATGGTTAAATTGTTTTTTGCTATAATTCCTCCTCCAATACACTCGATTCAATACAAATTAGATGCAAATAATGTATTTATGCGGTGAACAACTGAACAATATTCCAATTTAAAGAAAATGGTTGTAGTCCAAGATCCACAACTAACTATATGTATGTAGATCCCTAGATTGACTATTAAATGTATATTAGAAGGCCCATATTTTATATGCACACACTTGTTTGATATGGAATGAGTAATCCAAAAAATGTTATAAATATATGGGAAGAAAATAGGCTTCTTTGTACTTTGTTGGAAGAAGAAGTGCGGATACTGGTACTACTGGTTTACATGCAAATTCTGCTAAATCCATAAAAAATGGAATATTGGAGGATTCGTTGGACTTTACCAACAAAATAATAAATAAATGCTATACCTACGTAATTGAACTGTATGGGATAAATTCGCATAATAGAATAAAAAATAAATGTATTTACCGATACTCAATAAATTCAATATAACATTAAACATACTCGTAATTCATTAGCCCTTTAGGTTAGACATTCAGCACATTTAATGCATTCGTGCAGCTATATAAGTACAGTCTGCTTATAAAAAATTTGCACCCATACAAAACATATTCAAAAGAAAGACTGGCCACAACCAACCTCATCATCGGCAATTTACCGCATTCAGCTAATGCCCATCTATCCGTACGTCGAACGAGACATGTGAGGGATGATCACAATTATACGCACGAGTATAGGCAAACAATAATCAGCAACGGCACACACGTATGGTGGTGTGGTCAGCAATTTTTGCCCTTTGTTTCCATTAACTCACACCCACTTTATCTATAAAAGCCGCAGCTCCTCTCGTTCATCATCAAATTAGGCCGGAATTGATTGAAAATCGCAAACGTCACGTCGTTGTGGAAGAAACGAAACAGTATTTACATAATTGAACAGTGTTTGTGCATCGGCAACAGCAGCTTTCGTTGGGATCTTCTGTAAATGAACACACATTGTACGCCGACATACATGCCAACTACATGTCACCAGGTACTCTGCATTGTGGGGTATGGAACAGCTTCAGCAGCATACACTCAACACAGGGTATAAGTGGAAACGGAAATTGTCAGGCGATGGGGTCGGCAAGTGGAAACGGCTGGCTTAATGGAGGGGCGGGTGGTGTGGCTATGGCTATAATCACACAAAACTTCCCTTTGGTTGAATTTACAAAAGCGATACAGACAAAATGCATGGCTCTGAAGTCACATCGCTCAAATCTCAATGCATCCAACGCAATTCATGTACCTGATGACTGACGTTGTCCCTTTGATGGCCTATATTTATACAAACCCCACAATCCGTTTTGCAATGATAGTTGAATTGTAATTTATTGTCCATATAATCGAGGCTGATTTCCATCGTTTCAAATTGCATTGTGATGTTCAAAGGTACATAGAAAATATCCAATAATCTCTAAATAGGACTTTCATTTCACTGTTTTTCCTCGAAAATTATGCAGATTGTAATATTTAAATTATGATACGCAAAAAGATTGACATTTTAGCAACACTTATCTTCAATTTCCAAAATCCTAAAATGTGTATGAATTTAAAAATAAAATCAGTTGACATTTGCAACGCTACACACTTTCAAGAAAATGAGAAACGAATGGACTCCCTTCCATATACATTATATATGTATGCTGGAGATTGAAAATTCTCTCAATCGCCTTAATGTGCCATAAGGAAAAGTGTTGTCCACTTGGAAATTCACTTTGCCGTATAAAATGGAATACATAAACAGAGAATAGGAAATGATGCATTAGCACCAGCAAATTTTTGAACTTTAGCAAGGCAAATAAAAACACACTAGCAGTCATTTTAAATCCATCCAGAAGCGTAATACACATACAATAAACATACCCGTCTATACAGATCAAGCGCCATAAAAAGGCCGATGGCTTCGTTTTTTCTTGTGCGGAAAATTGAGTCAGAAAAAAAGGTGAATATACATCTGCAAACAAACAAAATGGCACTCAAAAAGAAAGCCATTTATTATGGATGAACTTATTTGGAGCCCTTCAGTCGCCTGTCTATATGGTTATCATAGAACTTTGTTTTTATGTTTATTATGCTAGTAAAGACTTAGGATTTCCTTTAAATCAGAAATAAACACATTAAGAAATACTCAATGTTCAAAATAATACATTTTTTCTTTTAAATATTAATTGTATCTAATTTGATTTAATTGAAATGCTCAAACAAGCATTGCAATATGCAACTGTCTACCATACTCCACTTCTACTCACGCAGTCTTCGTATAAATCCAAAGCATAAATTATACGGATTTTAGATAGTTACCTAATGCAGACATCAGATTCTTTGATTAATTAAGATTTTGCCTGCAGATATGAAATGCAATTTAATTTATTTTCATCAAGGTAGGCATGATTTAATTATTTCCTAGTTTCTCTATCTTATACAGTCGTCTTTCCGATAAATAATTATTAATATGTTAAATTTGCCAAATACCAATATGTATACGAGTATATAAGAATTTTTAAAAACGATAAATACTGTGTACGAGTACACCTGTTTACCAAAAAAATACAAATAGCTTTAGATTGAGCTTTTACACTAATATTTCTTTTTACACGAGTACATTTAGTAATTGGTTCTTATAACTTATCAATTTATGCTTTTAATACAATAAATTGAAGACCAACTACTCACCTATGTCTACATTTTATAAATTGGTAAATTTGATTTTATTTGCTCTTTTGTTCCAAACCATTGTTATTAAATCAATTGAGAATTTTGATTTATCGTTGAATAACACTTGTTTAGATCATTTGGTCATGAATACTTCAATTTGAATACTATCACAATTTTGTGATATTAAAGGTAGAAAGGTGTTAAATTGACGTAAATAAGAGTTTCCATGAGACAAATTATTTCTTTTAAACTTTGCTGAACATGTCAAAGTTTAAACAAATTCAAGGACTTAACAAGAGTTTTAAGGTATAACTCAATATCATAGTTATATAAAAATGTAGTTTTTAATTATATATAAGTAAAAGCCAAAAAGTTGAGTGGTGCCAATTTTCCGGACGGCATAAATCAAGTTTATTTTATGCATTTTCTAAAACACTTCCCCTAAGTTGAATTATCACACTGCACTACTCACATTTATCTTAGAGGTAGTTAGTTTATTGAAAGAAGATCCAATGCGCGTAGCTAAAGTCAAAATAAAATTGATGAATTGACCAAAATCTGCAGGATAATTCACTTAAAAGCATTCGCTTTAGTTTCACTCTGCAAGACCATAAAACCATCCAATTTAAAAATTAGGGCGAGCAATTTTTCACGATAGTTTATAAGAAGTGTGGATTTGGCTGCAAACTGCGTAAAGTGTGTGTAGTAACTTAGCAAATAACTTTTGTAAAAGAGTCACAAGACATTGTATACATGGTAGTCAATTTTGCGGCTCATGCTACATAGCCATTACGTTGAAGGATATAGTTACATGTGGTACAATTAAAAAATATGTAAACATAATTACTAATATGATATCTGGTAAAAATGGTATATGCGCACAAAACCCTCAATGCAATATGCCAGCACTGCAGAACAACACAATTAATATTGTGCAACCAGCACCACCCAACAGAATGGTTAATTATGCAATTATTATTTGCATGATTGTTTTCAATTTTGTGTGCTGTGCGATATATGTTTTAAAATTGATGTCGAAATAAGAGGTATTCAGCTGCAATGTGTATTTTGCAGCAATAATACGAGTTGAGGCAACCGATAACGCACGTTTCATCGCTATACGCACATCACTACCTAATAAATCATAAATTGCTTATTAGGGGTGAAACAATGGGCAAATGGAGTTTTATTATTCAGCAACATGATTAACATTAGCGACATATTTTACATGGCCTCGTAAGGGAAACTCCGAGATTGGCAAGTTTGTCAATCGTTATTGATTGCTGTGATTTAACAAGACTTGCAACATATTTGATAAATATTGATCATTGAAATTGAAAAATTGTCGTTTCATTCCAGTTTTAATTTATTGTAAAATTTTTAGAATCTCTGTTTCATAAGCCAACCAGATCCGACTGAAACGTTTCTTAGAGATGCAGCATAATTACATGAAATAGCCAAGCTGTGTCGCATTTATACGCTTGGGGGTTGTTTATGTAAAGCAAGTGGCTAATTGCATTAAAATAAGCGTCGTTATTTAGCTGATGGGACTAATTACTTTAGCTGAAATAGTACAATTGCCAACGAATGACATGCGAAACTAATTATCTCAAAAGAACTGTATTGCATCTACTGTGCAATTGTGCATGCTTCCATGCTCCCCACTTAGAGGTAGTTATGTTTCAAATAATAATTTTGGTAATAAAACAAGAAAATAACGTTAAAAAAACGATGATTTTAAAGAGAACAAATATAATATTATACGAAAAAGTCGAGTTGAGAATTTACTGCCCTCAGTATGTTTAAGTCTCCACGTATGGGTACATATCGTATACCATGAATAGAAAACCCACAAACTACCACCTCCTTAAACCCCTCGCAACCGAAACACAATTGATGACATTCAATGGGAAAATCTATAGAGTGAAATACAAAGTTTCTTTATTTTTAACTGATATGTTTTCCTTTTAACAGTCACAGAAATAAAAGCATGGTGAAGAAGAGAGTGAAATAGGGAGTTATCTATAATTGAAATGGGATTCCACGTCAATTCAATTCTATGTTGACTAGAATATCCTTAAGGATTTAATGTCAAATTTGCTTAAAATTGGTTAAAAGAAAGTAACGAAAAAGACTGAAACCCTTATTTCAGAATAACGGTATATTCCAACATATATTCGCTTTGTGTAAGGCATGTATGCGTATTGATATGTATAGGTATGCTTTGGGCGGTTATTCGCAGCCAACGAAATTGATGTATTGATAATTATTTATTTCCAAAAAATGTAAATTAAATGCAGCTAAACGTGAAATTTGTAATTTGCTTTAATTAATTTTGCGAAAAACATTCAAGCAACAAAAATTTAATTTTGATTTTCACCGACAAACATATTCACCTGGCTATCCAGAAGGACATTGTTCATAATATATTATATGACTAAGTATTTTCACAAGTGCACACGGCTCGGTGTCTGAGAACTGCATACACAAACCCAAGTACTTTGACGACAAAGCAACATCTAGGGATCATGATACATATACATATATGTGCATCTAACAAAGCTATTTTCTCATTAGCATAATGATTATTAGTCGGCGGTTTCTGTACAATCAATTATTATAATTAATTAATTCAATTATACATTGACATGGACGTGCATTCAGTTAATTAAATTCATGTGATCATTGTTTGCCTAATGACAACATTGGGTGGTGAAGATTGAAAGGATGGCCGGTGGGAAAAGCATCAAATAACGACACGTTGTGGTTTCAATTCAGCCCATTCAGAATATGCCATGCACACACAATCTATTATGTATGCACTATGCATGTATTTTGAATTTTGTGCATTATGTGTTTGCACACACCACCAGCAAATCGATCAACTATTAATGTAGGAGAACAGATATTATGTACTCATATTGTGCATATGGGAAACAGGCGTGCTAATCAAAATTTGCACGATGTGAAAGCAAGTAATGAACATTTTTAAAGAAACGTTTCTTCAGATTTCATAATTAAAGTATAAAAATATGAATCCTACAAGTAAACAAAGTGGCGCTGCTTTGTCGACCTGATACGTTTATCTGATTGATGAAAATCTATCGATGGATGAAACTGTTAAAACGACCAAGATATGATTTTTTTTTTCAATTTAATATGTAAACGCTCTCGGCATGTTATTTCTTATGTACTCCGAATTTCTGCGAGTGACACATCCGAAGCTAAACCGTTGAAAACCTAAAGCAAGAATGTTTGAGGGTTTCTTTTTGTACAATCATTCAATTACATTATTGAGATTGTATTGAGAAGTAACAAATATCCACAAGAAACTGGAAAGAAGATAGATGTAATTAATTAGCCTGAAACATCAACTGCTTCATATTATGATCTAATTTCAGGATTAACAGACACCGGCAACGGTAATTAATGTCTTATATAGATTGATGTGACTATGATGTTTTACCGATGTTGATCTTGCTGCAGACTTCGACTGTATATGTTTCAGTGTATCTATGCCAAACCACCAAAATGATGCTTGGGGATGATAGAACGATGCACTAATGCCATGCTATTTGCGTTGCATCTACACTAATTAAAATTGCATAACTTTTTAATTTTTTTTAGTGAAATAGTTACGAAATTCTAGCAAGATATTTGCACTTCTACATATAATTTTTAGGCAGAAGTTCACAACATCAGGCATATGAAATATAATCAATTGCACATGAGGGTTGAAATATTATTAATTTATGCTAATGCACTGCATAAGCTCAATCACGGCCAAAGCAAATAATTATTGGTTTAATATTGAGCGGAATTAGCTAATTAAAACGACGCATATTACCACACCCCGGGGGTTGAATGTACAAACATTCATTGTGATATGAACCACTATGCGATACACAAAATTAATTACATTAGACTCGAAATATTTGCACACACTAAATTAAATTGTGCGAGCTGAAATTATGCTGAAATATGCGTTCATGTGAGTTTGTATCTATACATAAACGACGCATGGATTTGATTATTTCATTTTCAAGTGTTATGTTCTATTTGCAGAATAATAGTTAATAAAATATAAAATTATAGATTGACAATAAGTCAATTTGCAAAATATACAGCCCTTCATGTCTGCAAAATGAACTGACCTTTTTTATCAATAATTTAATCGAAATGTCGGAAATTTGAAGGAATTGATTTGATGTCAAGAAATGAATCAACATTTATAAAAGGTTTAGATACATTTATCTTGTATATATATATAAAATACAATGTTACTCAGTGAATTATCGTCAATCTAAATAAAAATAAGAAATATCAAATATTTTCATTCCTCAAACATTCAATAAAATGAAAATTGACTGCACATAAAGCACTTAGGACCAGTTCACACGTAATTCGGCAACTGATTCTCACTTTGAAATTGTCAACCACCACCCGGTCAGTATACCTACACGGGCAGTCGAATGCCAAACTCATAAAAAAATCAAACAACCTCCATTTCAATAACATACGAGTACATTATATGATCACATAACAATGTAGAAGCCCACATATTCTTTAACAATGTGCAATGAAATAAAAGTCAATCTTCGCCTGCAAGACCCTAGCACATATCGAAATCACACAATTGGCTATGACATCACTCTCATCCCTTTGGACATTTTTCAATTATAGATCTGGATGATAAGCGTAGGTCAAGTAATAAGTTTGTGTATTATGTTGTAGTGACCCTGACTCGTGTATATGTTTTAGTCGACGGCAAAAATAATACAAACAATAAATCCGCCTGTGTACGTGAATGAGAGTCGTTTCTTTCAATGTGTTTAACATGTGTGGTAGCATAAATTCTGCTGAACTTTTACTGATAAGTGCATTATGATTGGCTACGTGTAAGTCGATGATTTGGTCGATGATTAAAATTGTACTGTTTGTTTTATTTCCTTTCAACTCTGTGAGACCGCACAGAATTAGGTAAATAATATGCTGGCATTCAATGTCGTTAAGAATATTGAGACTTCAAAGAAAATGCTCGTAGATTTGTCGTTAAAATTGTCTTGCAAACTCGAGTGTTTGAAACATACTAAATAAATTCAGTAATCAATAATTCAATAATCTGCAAGAAAATACCAAACATACTTTTTATAACATCAACATTTCGACGATGTTTAATTTAATTAAGTTTCAGGAATGATACACCATTGAAACCTTACACATTCATTTATGCACATATACACACATCACACATCAATCAAACAAATATGCATAGTTCGGTATTGAAAAGTTGAATATTATTAATTATCATAATCGAATAATGAAATTAACAACTCAATGAAGCGCAAGCAAAACAAAGTGTTGCAAACAAATAATTTCCTTTCGACGCCAGAGAACCCCAGCTGAAGCTCACTCCCCAAATCGCACAACATTTGCAGTGAACATCATTGTGCTCGTCGGTAGAAACATTCCATCCATTCCTCCGTGCAGAGTGGAGATCGCCCACTCCATGGCGCACTCGGTTTCCTTTATGTGCTTCTGACAGGTATTTAATTGATTTTGCGGAAAATACAAAACTTCACACAAGCGCAAGCACAAGCACGAGCCACCCAGAGGAATTATTAGTTAATGCCTCTATATTAGCAGGTGGAAGGGAGATGTCGAGGTGAAGGCATTTAGGACTTTGATACAAATTTTCTGCGCTGTGTTCTAAGTTCTAACGGTGAAGGCCTGAACTTTGTGCTCGTACTTTTCGCACATACACTCAGCCAGTCAATGGGCTCCCAGCGAAATGCATGTGCCAACTCGACCAGCATGCACGAGGGTGTGTTGCCTATTCAGCATTGTTGAAGCCCGGCACTTGCCAGCACTATACATTTAAAATTTATTTGTTAAGACGCGGGCATGTGAACACTGAAATATCTTAAGATCTAGTCCAACTACGGAGTCTGACCCTTTCCTTGTGCCGACAATGCATACTGCTCAGTACAGTGTTCAGTGTACAGTGCACAGTCTACGGTGTACGGTGTACATCAAGCATGCTGCATATATGCAAACATGTGTCTGGTACGCTCTTTCATCATACGCTCGGGCATATATCTATAGAAACTCTGGCAAGTAATTAATGAAACATATGTTATATTTGCACATAAAGCCACATTAAATGCTTGAAGGAAATTCAAGAAGTTGTTGGCGAAAACTAATAAGGAACTTTGACTTGGTTCAATTAATTTTCCAAGTAAGAAACACATATTTGAACATGCATGGACACATATCTACAGATGTGCATATGCTTGGCATATACATATGTTTTACGTACACAACTCACCCATTTGTTCTCCGGCTGCTTTTCATCAACACCAAAAACAATGTCCTATATATGATGGCTGCCACACACGAGCATATACCAACAATTTGCATTCAAAAATTTCGACTGAAGTTGGCGAGCCAAAGCTTTCCGCTTCCTTGTGTCGGACGTGAAATCTTTTCTATCCCCCAATCGAGTAACATGAAGAGATGAACGAGAACCGACAGGGCAACGGAGATGGTGGTGAAATAATTACGAGAATGTTCCTCTTAAAATGGCACTTTCTACAAAATACAAAACAAAGAATTTTGTGCACAGGGGCAAGACGAACGGCACCACTCTCCATTTTGAAAGCTAAATAGCAATTTGTATATAAGAGCAGCACATACACACGATTCGAATTGCGAAATGACTTTGGTCAGAAATGTATGTGTGTGCCAAAGAACGGACGAGCCAAGACAAATATTTCGGATTAATTAAACTAAAGTTCTATAATTATGCAGCATTTAAAGTGGTCAAATTGTAATTGATTGCAACTACATACATATGTATAACTGTACAAATGAGAGCTGAGGCGCCATTGTTTGAGGTTTCAACATTGAAATTCTTTAGTAAAAGTTTTCAAAATATTTGTGACAATGATTAATTGAAAAATGTGCTTAATGCTCACATCACTTCATAATCGAAAGCTTATGTCCTGTACGATTTCTATTACAACGTTATACTCAGAAGATGTCTAAGAAATGCCTGACCCAACTTGTCGCCTGTTTTTATTTCATATCCAATCTTCTAATTCGGCTCCTGAGATTAAGAGATAAATATTGCAAGGTCAAAGTTTTGTGTTATCATTTTCTATAAAACTTCTTGGCAATTATTTCTTTAGTGTTTTTGGTAGTTCTCGAAACCGCAAACAATTTTCGGAAGATTATTTTAGCTACCTTACACAACAAGAAGTTGAAGGACTGTTGTACTGGCTGCAAATGTAAAAAAAAATAAACGTGAAATAAAAAAAAGCTTCCTAAAAATTGAATATATTGTAGATTAATTAATAACGCAAAATATATTGCCTTAAATCCTAAACTCAAACAAATTGTATTAAATAAACGATCAATTTAATTGAAAACAATTATTTGTGTATTTATTCAATAATGAATATTGCTGTCATTTCAATAAACATTGAAATCATTTATTCCTGGAAGTTCCCACATAACAGCGATTCGTATTATCAACGATATAATAAAAATACCTTAACACATAATTGGAATAATATAATATACTATGGTGAACGATAAAATACGTATGACAAATTCAATGCACGTCTCATCATCCGCATCAATGATTATCACAATATTTTATTGATTTTCCTGCGCTCATGCATTTTCTGTGTGTTATTAAAAACGTTATTGACAAACGGAAGAATTCGAGATGCGATGTAATTAATAAATTATTAAATGATTGTATTTTGAATTCAGTAATTTCTCAAATGTTGAATGATTCCAAGAAACGACATGAAGAATAATTTAAAAGTTTTATTGATATAATTGCTGTTTTTTATTGCCTGGCTTATAAATAAATGTTTTGGCTAAAAAAATACGATGTACACAACGGCGACAAATTACGAATTTTTAAAATCAACAAACACTCCAAAAGCATACATGCATTTTTTTTACCATAATGTGTGTGTGAATGTACTGGCACAATATTTGTTTAACTTCATGATTTCCTTCCATAATTTTTTCCAGAATTATAGATCCTTATCTAAATCGCTTCCTTCTCGGCTGCTATACCATTATTTTTGTTTACAATTTGCACTATACGTACAATGAACATCTCGCATTTTCTCGGCTGGCTCTCCGCAAGGACGACGCTACTCGCGGTGTTGAATAAGTTCGAAAAATCCGTTTATCAATGTATTTTCGAAGTGATGTTGTGCGCAATCGTCACCTTTAACGGACACGAAATACAAATGCATGGGACTAGGGGATGGCACATACATATTCGCGAATTCTCCTACATGCGTTATTGCACTGCACTCAGTCCCGCCGGCAACATGAGACTCATTCAAGTTTCGCCTCCGTCCGTACGTGCACGCGAATTCTCTGTGTAATTTAGCTATAGACAACACAAAAACGGATCTCAATGGAAGGCGCATTTCACCAACATAAAGTAAACGCAGCAGTCTGATTAAAAACACCGACTGGAAAAGACTCGCTGCTAGTTGCTGCTGCTTCTTAACACATCAGCGCCATCGGTGGTCGTTCAATTGTGCAGTGGCCAGTGACCATATGAAGTGGTTTGTGACTTTTGCCACATGCATATAGTTGTCCAGTGCAGTAATGTGTGATGGTAAATAATGTAAGACGTTCATATCAAATTATATGTGAAAACTTATTTCGACAAGTCTTTGAAGAGAGCGCTCCAGACAACAAGTTTGCTAATTGAATTACTCTGAAAGATGCTTGTGCGTTGGCAGTCGGTGGGACGACTAATTAGGTGCAGTTCCGCATTCCTTCGTACCTACCCATTCCATAAACTGCAATTTTAATAAAAATTTCATGATTCTGCTGACAACGATAATCTGTGATTTAGTTGAAACTTAATTAATGCGTTAAATGCACTTTCAAAAAAATCAATTATTTGGTCCACAATTCTCAAGTTGAAAAATTGTGTAAAATATTGTGTTTTACAATCTAATTCAATTATTCTTATGGAAAATTTGTGTCAATAACATCTGTAGACCCAAAAAAAAAAAACAAGCCAACGGTGGCTGAACAGCTCTCTTGATAAGTGATATCTTAAGATTGTGTCGCAATAGTAAATAACTTAAACGGATGATTGTAAAAGTAATGGTGAATAGTAAATGACCATAGTGAAGTTAAAAGCCAAAGTGGCAGCTCGTGTAAAAAAGAAGCAATTAAAATAATTGCGCAAACGAGCTGAAAGCGTAATACGGTTTTAAAAAAGTGGTGTCGATTGACACGAAGGGTTTTTTGAAACACATAAAAATAGAATCCTCCAACAACCCTCTTTCCATCCCCCCACACATACTCGTGAAAAACTCACCTCATCCGCTGCAGTTGTGTGCTAGCGAGATTTCGCTTTTGCATGTACGTACACCAATTGGGGGAGTTACACCACAACAGTGTGCATATAAGTTCCAACGACATCGCCCACACTCCAATTTGCAAAACCAATTGGGTAAGTGCTCTTTTCTATACCACTAAAAGCAAATCAAATTACTCCACTTCGCTTTATCCCATTCCCTCCCTGCCCCCCCGCATCGCGTCTCCGTCCGTTGCCTTGGTTTTGGGTTTGGTCGAGTGAATGGAATTAAAACACTTAATTGATATTTCTTGTTATTATTTAATTGAATGATTCGTTCCCTTCCATTTGTATCTGGTCTTTCGCTACCGCTTTGATAACCTTGTTCTTTGAATACGTTCTTCTCACTCGAATACACGATATCAATCAATTTTGAGTGCTGAATGCTGATTCCATTATATGTGTACATTCATTTTCAATAATGGTGTTTGTGCAGAAAATGCATGCGATTTTTTCCGTCTGTACAATTTTCAGTTTGGCAACATTTCCATTGAAATTGGTATTGATTGCATTTTTATTTTGTTATTACTTTCTTTTACATTAAC
>JANSTS010006267.1:0-16146 GCA_026546915.1 Sylvicola fuscatus | reverse complement strand
CGAAAATCTCCTTAACATAAAGGATAACTTAAATAATGACAGGAATTGACTTTATTCAGTAAAGGATATCAGATAATTCATGGATTGAACATGATTTTTTGAAAGTCCATTAAAATTTGATTGCACGTTCGTCCCACAAAATGCGTACAATTTTTTTTATTTTTCCTTTTCCGCCGCGCCACAGGAAAAAGTGCAAGCAATAAAAAACTCAATTGTATAATTAAGTTAATTTATTGATGCCCCTACTTGAGATCGGGTGTTTATGAACGTCGCGGCCACAACACGTAAAAAACAGATGCCTTTATGGTTTCACCCGAATTCTTGGCGTTTTTTATTGCCGCTGAGTGTACAGAAGGATTTTATAATGAAGTAAACACTGAAGGATCATTTCGGTTTCTCATGCAAACGAAAGTAAATTAATATTTTTTATGAAAACCTTCAGTAGCAACGAATCGAATGGAGATAATGATAATGACAAATTATGGACTTCCCTCTGAATGGAGAAATAGATGATGTGATTTCAAGTGGATGCAGTGAATTGTTAGAATTTATGACATTTTGGATTGCTTCTGCCATATTTACATTAGGATTTTTTTTCTATAATTTGTTAAAATATTCACCGAAAAAAGGAAAGTAAAAGCATTTGAACAAGTAAAAACAAAATTTGTTTATATACCTTCTTTCGAGAAAAAGACACAGAAAACTACTCGTGTCTGATGCATGTAGTTTCTAGCACAAAGCGTCTTGTGCCTGTTATTCCCATTGGGTCTGTGAAGTCGCACACGTGACAAGTTGAGAGTTTGTCATAAGGATACAAACATCCAATGATCCAAAATGGTCGCAATAAATCTTAAATTTTTTTACTTGCGCGTTGGCAAATGACTAAACAAACAAACAATTAATCAAAATACGTATAAATAAATGCAGTTTGGAAAAGCAGCAGCAAATGCAACTTGTACGCGAACCAAGGGGCGGGTGTTTAATTCGTAAATTCAACTTTCTTCGCCTATAGTGTACAACATCAACAAAACAGTGTCAAAAGAAAAACAAACGTCTCAGCATCCGCCTCGAATGACTGAAAACTCAAACCTGCAAAGGAATGGGAGGAAAATGTCACATAGGCAAATGCTGATGTTTTTGTTTACTTGATAATAAATCGTATATATGTTGAAAGTAATTATTTATGGTCAACCATTTAGATTTTAGACTAGAAAGTCAGAAAAATAATTATGAAAAAGGAGAGATGTGTCGATTTGAGTGAAGTTGATCCAGTTGGAAAAAGGACCTCACAGTAGATGAGAGCAAAACCCCTGTGGCGAAGCATTGTCCACAAGAGATGCTCTCGAGAAAGGGCGTCTGTTTTGGGTCAAATGACATTCAGGGTTCAAGAGAAACCATAAGTTATGGCATTTATGCAAAACAAATACAGATTCAGGAAATTTATCAATAAATTACTTTCCTAAATTCGTCCATTTATTTCAAACAAAAATTGGACAAAACATCTTTCAAGAGCATTTGAATTATTATTTGTTGAAGCACGAATATTAAATGCTACAGCCATTTGTCAACCGGCCACGTCGGAAATTAATGATAGGACGATTTTTTTTTTTTTGGTTTGTTTTAAGTGATCCAAGTATGTGAAGTAAATTAATTTCATTCAGATGAATTTTCCTCTTACCCCAAATGGAAACAATTTCATTTCAATGCATTTAACTTGTACAGCCACTTTTCATCCCAATACATTCACATAACATACTGAGTGGCTTCATTCGCTCATAATACATATATAATATGCTGTTTTACTCGATGTGACTTGTGTGAAGCATAATTTTATTTAGATGCAATAAGTATGTCATCAGGTTCCTGAAACACGATGTGTTTTAGCTGCGCTGCTACTGTTGCGCTTCCTCCTGCTGCCTCCACTTTGTGTATCATCGTTTCAAGTTGACTTCCTCCAGTTCGCTCGCACGATCTGCCCAGACGCACATCATTGGCACGTCATTAAGTTCAGCATCCCAGAAAAAGTACAGCATCTGCATCAGCATTCTAGATAAATGGGTATCTACCAGCACACTCCCAAAATAACTGAAACTACAAATTTTATTCATAAAATTTAAATTTGTCAGTAAAACGAAAAACTAAAGTATTTACAGGAATATATTAATGAAGCGACTGGAAAAGTGCTGCATCTATATTTACGATGTCGATCGAGACACTACATTTTCCGATAAGCATAAACACCCAGACGGGTGCTGCATGGAAGCGGTGGTAGGTCGATATGCGTCATTTCAGATAACGATGGTTAACACGGAAAATGTGGAGCAATTAAATGGTAATCAATCAAGGGAGATTAAGGGCCACAGTTTCTGCGCTATCAGTGTCAAATTCCTAATGTTTCACAATGATATATGGCTTCATATTACTCACCATGTTAGAAGTGGGCTGTGGCTATTTTTTCAGGGATACAAATGTTTTTGTTTACCTCCTTGCACCATAATATCGCGATCAGATTCATAACTTTTCCATTTCATCTTTTCCGCTTCTAATGTGCCGCATATCCATATCTAATTAGCTCAAGATTACTATACAAACCTTTGGCTGGTGTCTAATTGGCAACACCATCTTCACATATGTTTACTGTTCTTCGTTTGGCTCAGCTGCAGTCATGCATATCGATTCGTGTGATCCTCGTCACACTGTGCATGTACGACAAGATCACATGTCAAAGAGCAGTTCAGCGCCACACCTCGTTGGAGATTCCAAAGTGTCTGGTACATATCATATGTGAATCTTCGTGCGTTTATGAGTGTCAGCTCATATGTGGTTCATAAGAAAACTTCGGGATTATGACGCAGTGACAGTTTTGTAAACAAGCGATGAAATCCAATATTGTTACTCAAAATATTAGCTTACGCCAGTTTCTTACGTTAGTAAATTCTAGGGAATCTTTGTATACAAAATTAGCAAAAATATTCTTATCATCAACTATTTCATAATCTTGTAATCGCGATTTTTTCAGTTCTACAACATTCTCCAGGTAATCGTAATTGCTAATCAGTTCTTTTAAATCACTTTAAGTTATGCTCAAGTCATTCGATTCGAAATCATATACCAATCAATGTAAGATCGCTAAATAAGTCAGCAGTTTCCTCTTTACCTATTTTGGAAATTTTGTAAAAGAAAGATTAGACCCTATAAAAGAATATAGCTTTTTATCATATTTGTAAGATGGAAAGAAATATTTAGAGATTCGACCATAATTAAGACCACAAAATATATTTTAGGTCATTCAAGAAATATCTTAATTGCTAGTAATTTTCTCCTAAAAAAAAACGATTAACTATCTTAAAATAAATTTGGTTTTAGCATAAAATCCCCAATCTCTATTCAGCTCATTCCTTTAGGAAACGAAAACAATGGTATACAACTAAGATATTTCTACCATTTAATTTTTATTATTAAAGATATATGGTTACAGCAGTATTATTAATTAAAAGTAGACATAAATATATATTTTTGGTGTAATAATTATTCATTTAAAGTAGTGAGTTTCTTAAAATTTATTTACATATTTAAGTACAAATCCTTCAGAGACCAAATACAATAAGACGTAGTAAAGAAGAATCTGCTGATTTCTAAAAATCGCAGTTTTATTTATATAATTATAAATGAAAAAGATTAGAACACTTAAAACTTTGGCGCGTGTAGCTGTAAATTGAATGACTGACTTAAATGTTAGCGGATTCCAACACTTGAACCTACCTAGGCACAAATTCCAAATAGCCGTTCGGTCTGCCAATTTGGTGATGCGGCGCCGCCCCATAGAATCCCTGGTAGTGGCCGTACGGCGTGGCATTCTGGCGAGCATGGTTGTTTGTTGGCATCTTGTATTTGTCATAAGGATATGCAGAGCCATGTCCCAGGTGGCTGTGCGGATGATACAGCGGCCCAAAGTGGCTGTTCTCGTTCGGATACGGCTGGGCCAGTGAGTGAATGGCAGCGGCGCTGCTGTGATTCTGTGGACTGTCGGCTGAGTATCGCATATTTATTTGGCCATTGCTGGCACCACCGACAGATGTGTGGTGGTCGGTTGGGATTGGCTGCAGATGATTGACATGCGACATGACATGATCGCCGTCGATGCCTTTGCTCGTCGACGACGATGTTGGCGTTGAGACGGTGGTTGTTTGTGGAGATATTCGCGACTGCCTCGTTCTATTCTGAGACGGCTGCGGCTGGCTGACATGAAGCGTCGTTATCATATCTTGGGATCTGTGAAAGTGCGCGTGTGGCAAAATGAAATAGGAAAAAAAAATAAAAGCAATATCAGTAACTGTGGGCAATCAATTGAAATTTGGCTAAATTTCACGCTCTTCGTCGATCAAACAACAAGCCTAAATATATATTATGTGGCGGGGCGGTGTGGCGGCCAAGTGTGTACACGTGAGACGGAGTGGCGGCGCAGATGAGGGCGGACGGATGGTTGGTGTTAGCCGACTTGGTTTATGTATTTTAGTTTGGAAATTCGTTTTTGTTGCGCTTTTCTGATTCTTTATTTGAAATAATAAACAAACTCGAGGTATAACATAAACATTATAAACATAATTGATTTTTTACATGTGTTTTACGTCCTGGATTTACGTAGCGGTTATGCTTCGACGGATTACGGTGTTCCTTGTATAAACACTTTACTGGAGAAGTTTTGAACAGGGAAATTTTGTCTAGCGGGCGCTTTCACATTATCTTTTGAGTCCCAGAAAATAGTCCAAGAATTAGATCTTAGTCAACTTTTTAAATAGTTTCATTTAAGATAAAATTCTGATGAATAAATTCAGTTGTTTGACAATCTATATAATTTAATTGTAAACAAACAAAATTATGTTGCTAAAATTTAGCAAAAGCTTTTTCAAAGATTTATTTTCATATTTTCGCTGAATTAACAACAAATTCGCCACGTGTGTTTACTTAAGACGATATGTTGTCTAAGTTTAGTTAGTATACCACTCGCACCATCCAAACGCATTTAACTAAAATATTTTTAATGATTTCGTCGAAATAAAAATTTACAAAGTTGAGTGAAAAACCAGCGCACCCAAAAATAATGAGAAGGAATCAAATTTATGGTAATTTCTACTGGTCATAAATTTCCACTTCCCCATATTTTACATATCATAAAACAAAAAAACGCGAGAACGGGAAATTCATCCGCAAGTCGGAAAAATTGTATCAAAGAACGTGTGCAGACGAAGGAGCATCGACATGAGCCACAACTTACACCACATCATGTATGAAGTTGTAAATTTGTGCGGAAATTTGTGGAGCCATTAATCAGCTGAAACGGTTTCGGGCGTGTTGGCGTTTAAGACGGATACAAGAGAGCAGAGTTTGGATGTGTGGCCAGGCAACAACAATCGAATTATGAAATAAGAAGCGCCGCATTAAATGCAACCCTTTCAGACAGCACTTGAGCTGCAGCGCCTTTCGTGAATGCATGAAAGTAAAAGTGTATAAATATTGATACAAATGCACCATATCAGCTGAAATCACTTAATAATAACAATAATAATCACGCCGGTCGATGAAAATCGGTATGGATTTCCTTTCAACCGTTACTAATAATTGGCGAATGTAAACACCGCTTAAGCACAGTCTTGGATAAATAAACAGCCAGTCCAAGACGCGCTAAGACGATCGACAACTTCACGCTTACAGACATGAGCGCTGCGCCTATCTTGCCTATCCTGACTTCGGATTTCTCATATTTGGAATTTGAACATATGCAGATTGATACTGATTTTCCAGTTCATTGATTAGCGGCTGTGAAGAGGGGCCGCCGAATGCCAATAAATTACATCAATAATTTTTTTTTTTATGAAAACTATACAATCAACACCCGTTCATTTGGTTACAATGTGCGTTCTTTGCGTGTTTATGAGAAAATGTTTTTCTTATGATGAAATTTTGTTTTTTCTTGACCCAAAGTCCTCCCCAAATTTTCTAAATTTAAAGCACTAATGCACACACACACACACACTCGCACCCAGCTAAAAAGCCTGCAATAGTTTAAAAATAGGATGCCAAGAGCGCATACACAGACGCTTTTATGAACAATAATTGTCGAAAGTAATGTAAAATAGGATTCTGCAGCGGCTACATGCTTTTATGATAATTTATGATCCTCCTTCAATCACTAGTGAGTTGTTGGATGCTAATTAATTATTTCATCAAAATGAGCTCTTCAGGAAAATGGCCGCGAGAGACTTCTTTCAAGTGTGAAGACATGCAAAATGTTTCTTAACTAATTAATTAAAAATCCTAAAGCCAAATCATTATTTGGTTTGGTCCCACCGATATTAAACTTAATAAATGTCCCACCAGACCAAATGTTATTTGATGGGAGTCCAATGACCCATATGGAATCAGCTAGTTGCCCAAGCTATGCAACGATTTACGAGTATATGAATTGTGGTGTGAAAATATGGCGGTGGCGACAGATGCGCGTTTGCCAAATGTTTGTCGCAGCGGCTATGTGGCCAGCGACTAAATGCTAGAAACACAATTAAGTTTCTATGCTGGTAGAATGATTCTAGTTAAACATTAATCTAATTTTAGAAAATTTAAGCACGAAATTTTGCACTTACAACAAGTTACAATCAACTTTCTTCGGCACCCTCTTTCAAGTGTGCAGTTTAGCTCAGTTTTTATGTTTTCACTTTTTAGTATTTGCTATTAAATGCGATGATAAATAGTTGGTATAAGTCACACCTATGTATTTGCAATTTGCCAAAGTAAATGGCCTAAAAGACGCGTTTGATCTGTAATTCATACATAAATATTTTCGCGCCCAAAAGCTCTACAAATAAGTCGGTACAAGCAAATAATTGTTCAATATCCGGTGAGATTAAGTGATTTCCTAACAAAAAATATGATTGAGAATCAGCTCTTTTTTTTTGGTTATTCGAAAAAAATGACCGTCAGCGTTGAGTAATTTCCAAACAAAGAATTTAAAAAAAAAATCATTCCCCTTTACTGATTTGATTTTATGTAATAAGATAAGAGGCCAACACCACTTCAAATACTCCTTTAGTAGACTGCAATCGTACATTTATAAGATAACAAATAAAAAATATATACTTACTCATCATTGGGATCGTTATCACGAAAACCTTTCGCGAATGGGTTGCTCACAATCTTCAATTGAGTTACCTGTAACGAAATATTTGTTTGTTTCAATAATTAGCAATATTATTTTCTCAGAATTTGTAGAAAGATAATTTCGTATAGAAATCGATCATATGCAAACTATTATTTCGATAATTTTATAGGCATTAATCGTGAAATAATATTATTAGGTGGCGCCGTCATTCTTTTAGTCACTTAACACCAAACATCTTCCACGAATGCAAGAAATTAACAAAACTTGAGCTCATAAGAAACATCCCCAAATGATGACTAGGCAGGCCGCAAACGTAATAAAATAAATAAAAATGCTACATGACATCTCTGGCGACATTTTTAAATTAAAAAGTCTACGACTCTTATGCTGAACTTTATGACCCAATAGATGTCACAATACATTTCTTCTATTTATCTTGATACTTCCCCTAAATCTATCTGTATCGACTCTCATATCCTTGCTGTGAGTATGTAATTCAACAGCATAATTATTATGCCGACAGTTTTCCCAAAGAAATAAAGAGTTTTTCTCTAACTGCAAGTGAATCAAAAAATCTGTCACATTTATGCGAATCCGCCAAGGTGGCAGAAAAATGTTAAACATATCAGTCTTAGGTTCGATGAAATATTAATTTGCACGCGAACTTTCTGGCTGGGAAATATCAATTTACAGAGGCAAATAATTAAATGCAAATAAAAAAACTTACCCGTTGATTTTGGTAGGCTGTCACCGCGGTGAAGGAGGTCTCAGGGAATGCGTATGTGCGAAAATTACTGCTGTGGTTCTCCTCACTCATATGAGTGGTGTTTTTTGGTGGTAAGTACACGATGTGAAATCGCGGTTGATAGCGATGCATTGAGTTGAGAATTATCTGCAAAAGGTGTTGTTTAATTAAATAAAAACAAAAACATTGTTACGATTCATACATGTCCGTTTTCATCGAGCTGATTGTTTGTAAGCTTCAATTTGTCAAATGAAACGACCTGCTTCATCCAGGTGCTGCCCGACGCCGGTGAATCTGGATGAACATGAATTCTTGGTGGCGAGATGGGATCAGCTTTACCAGCAACTACCCAACTGGAACTTTAAGTTGGCACAAAATTGTCATTCCGATATCACGGAAAATTGTTCATTTTTCTTACCTGTGAAATGAGTAACGATAGCGCTTATCATCGACTGGAACAAAGTCCATCATCATTATGTACATCGCCTGAGGGTCAAGTCCCAAGATTCGCACCTGAAACGTCGGAAACATCCTTCTGCCGGTTTTCGTCACGATCATTTCAGTGCCCTGCTCATGGAACTTATCCCACAGCTGTTTTGTCTCCAAGACAACGGCAGTCTGAGCCACCGCCGGATGCAATTGCGTCGATAGTTGATCTTTGCCACTGCCAATCGCCTCGCCTTTCTTTAACTTTCCTTTGTGATTGTTATTGTTCTGATGATGGTACTCTGGATCAGAATCACTGCCGTTGCTGCGACTGTCTGACATTGATGACTTTGTGTTCTGATCGATGTGTTCAAGTGGCCGATACGAAGCCCTATCTTTGCCGGCTGTCTGGAGGCACGCTGCAATTTCAAAAACAAGGATCACACATTAAAAATAAAGTGTTGAAAGGACTTAAATGACAGTTGCATGAGCATAAAAACTCCGCCCATTTCAACCTTAACTGAAACATTTTTTACATACTAAATGAAAAACCGTCCAAACAAGCCCTGAAGACATCTGAAATGCATTGATCTTGCCAGACGGACGACCACCCTTTATAGCCCTGTACGATGATTTGTTACTTTGGTTAATCTGTTTGCGGTTTAAAGTAGTCACACATGGATTAACTTGCCGTTGCTGAGCATATAAATTATGTTTAGCTGCTTCTGATGAGTTTACGACTTCACGCGCCCGTAAAAGTAAGCGGAAACACTCGTGCTCGTCCAAAGGGCGTGCAAGACGCCTATGAAAAGATGAACATTAAGATTTTTCCAATATAGTGAAATTCAAGGAACTATAAAATGAAGCTTCTCGCATCTTTATGTTTAGACTAGGTCGCACTTGATACGAATTTGTGTAATGGCCAGTAGGATGATTTTTATTTGGCGCCAATCCTTTCCACCACCCACTTGGTGGCTGCGGATAGTAAACATTATGGGCTATGGCAATAGGCAATTTACGGAGTGTGAGGCGGCCAATTAAGCTTGATTTATTGACCTGCTGCGTGGGCTTTCCGCTTGATTTCCGTGAGCTTCCGGATTTGAAGATCTGTATCGGACGAGCTTTATAGTTGATTATTTTACGAATTGTTACGGCTTCCTTTGTAAGATGTGTGAAATTATTTGCATGCTTGTCTAACTTAATTGGTTTACAATCATTTTTAAAATGCAAAAAGCTAACTTTATGCATCTGCAAAGTTAGTTTTTGACTGTAATTTGTTGGATAGTCAAACGTCTTAATCCCTTATTATTTCAAGCAAAAACAACCCCATCAATTGACTATAAATGGAAGCCATTCATTACGAACTCGCGTCATGAATAGTCTATTAATTAAGTGCGTCACTTCAGCAAATTTGCTATAGCCCAAGTAATTACAACATGTTACACGCCGCGCCGCGACGCAGCGCGCCGCGAAGGAAGCTCGCAATGCAGCTAAATTAGTGGCTCACTACTCAATAAATCACAGAGCATATTCAAAACAAAATAGCTCCTTTACAAGTGAATCTTATACATATGCTTGCCACATATACCTAACGATATTCTCGCTGCAACGCACGAAGTCTCGAGTCCGCCTCGTGTGTGTGCATTGTGCAATGTGCATCGTTCTTGTGGATGAGAGAAATTTAAATAGAGAAAAATACACATCAAGTGAAAGAAAGAAAGCAGTCTTAAGTCGTTTGATATATGGACATTTAAGAGTCATAATGGAATTCCAAAAATTCTTAAAGGGTTTTTCTTTAATTGTTTTGTGATTAATTAATAAACAAATTTGAATTTGATGGGTATTTGCAGAGTTTCTTAATAAATAAAATTGTGCCTTTTTATATAAGGAATAAATTGAATCTTAATTATTTCTTTGTTCGCACCTAAATGCGTCCTCTCCGTTTTTATTTTCTTCGAATCAATCAAGTCGGGACTATCCACTTTCGACGACATTGTTCATGTATTTAGTTCGCGGTTGACCTCTGCTTGCGCGGAATGCAATCAATTGTTCGATACAAGACATTGGTATTTTGTCTTACACGCTTTGTGTCATGCATTTTTAGAGACGCTCGCTTTTCCTTCCTTCATTTCCCTATGGGTAATTTTCTCCCCTTTTTTTTTTCTTATTCTTTCTCTATATTAAGCGACAGATCACAAGCAAAATCGCGCAGTACACACGTGTCAGCATGTAGAGTTTGCATATGCGCCTATCGGTTTGTGCATTTGAAATGCAATTAGTAGGAACTAAGAACTGTCCCTTAATTATATTAAGACAAATTTGTAAGTTGTTTTATCAGTAAATTATTTTGTTTTATGTTGGAGTGAATAAATGATATTACAACACAAACTTTGTATTTATTATTTTATGTTTGGAACGTATTTCAGGTATTTTTAATTTCCTTTTCAGAAGAATCCCTAAACTATTTCTTTGTATTCAAAAGATAAGAAAAGAATCATATTGCAGTCGCAAATTTATTAATTATGCTCAAATATATCATAGTTACAAACAAGAGGTAAAAAATTCAAGTTCTGATTGCGATTTATTAATTTAATAATGTAAATAACAAAAAAATTGATAAAAGTTTTCAACTGATTATCGACTGATGATCTAATGCGCGGACTTAGTTCATAAGTACCATATGTGGGTCGATAATGTTACAAAAAATATTCTCGTGAATAACATAATTGGTGTTTCCGAAAATTCATAAATCAAGTAGTTCATTAGACGAATTTAATTAATAAATTGAAATGAAGTTCAACTAATTGTCAACTCTTTGATTCATAATTCCCGCCACAATCTACACAAACACTTGACTCAATATAGAAAAGAATACGGATTTTGAAAACATTGAGGCAATTTGCTGGCATTAATGTGGCGCTCGTCTCATTCAGTACATAAGAATGTGTTCATAATTAATAAACGTAAACATATAACTAACATAAATGTCATGCAGTTCATTCAAATGAAGTGAAACATTGTGCCTATTAAATGCAGCCAATTAATTTCGGAAAGTCTCAAGCAAATATCGCATCCTAAAATTTTAATAGATAAATAAGAGCGCAAGAAGAGTGCAAATGTGATGCATATGTGAAGATGTTATGCGGATGTCGGCGGTGGAACAAGTACTTGGTATTTTGATTTGAACGTCTGATGCATCCTTTGGCGAATGATTCACATTAACCTTTAGTCTCAGAAATGCGATTGGCGTTTATTTAGTGTCAGCTTTGTCAATCGACACAGTTTATTGCGGCTACTTGTACCTCACTTTAAATTTACATGCGATTGGGAGCTTTAAGATCGGATTGTTCATTTCAGAAACCGAAGAAGTTAAAGGTGCAGTACACACATAACGACAGAAAGTCGTTAGGTGTGACTATATGAATTTTAAGACTATTGTCAAGCAGAAAAAAACATTATTCGAATAAATATTTAGAGAAGTTTTTGGAATCGGTAATTCTTATCTGTTTCTTATCTTTGCAGTTTGAAGATTATTGATTTTCCCACTCCAATTTCGTATAGCATAGGTTGTCATGATCTAATTTTAAAACTAAGTCAGACAGAAACTGTTTAATTCCAAAAATTGAATTACCAGATTACAAAATACTTAAAAGGGTAAAGATTTTTGTGAGTTATGAACAAAGAAATATATATTGATGGAAGTTCAATATCTCAAAAACATATTTTAATTAATTTATTAACTTAAAAATAATTCTAATGGATAATGATTGAAATTTACTTAAGAATTATATCAAATTTCAACCGGACCAGAAAATTCAAATTTCTTAATCAAAATTGAGTGTAGAATACTAGAACTTCCGTTAATTCATAAAAAACTGAATCGGAATGCGTTGGAGGAACATCGCATTGATGCCGTAAAAATATAAGAAACAGACTCAAGACGAAAAAAGAGCGACTCTGTATATTCCTCGACCTATGATGAAGGTGATGACAGCATTGATTCCATTTTTCAATCAACTCAATGGCGGCAAATGGGAAGACAAAATCAAATTGCTGTTTTTAAGGAACGGAGGAGGCGCTGATTGAAACGAAAAATGGTGCAATATCGAATGGCATTTGATTTCCATGATAGAGTACTTCTTAGAGTTACCTACATCGTCTGTTTAAAATAGCCCAAAACCAGATGCGAAGGATACAAATTCTAGCGCGCACCATATGTATACATTCTATGTATTTACATCAATTTTATTTGAAAGTTGCGCGAGTTTTGATTAACATACCTTCGATTTGTTTCATTGGATTCACATCAGAGGCGTACATTGAAGTCCAGGCATCACCGCCGTGGAAGCAATCGGTGATTTGCTGTTGCATGAGATTGCTACCGTCCAAGGAAGTCATCTGGCTGGGCATGCCCATTGTGCCGTCGGGCATTGTTGGTCGCAGGAAATCCATGTGATGCATTTTGAAACGAACAAAAAGTACTCTTCTTCTTCACAAAATTTGTTTTATTTTTTCAATTCTTCAACGACTCTTGGAGATGGCACGAAAATTCACAAGGTGTTAACTAATCGGCTAGACTGCACCCAAACAAAACCGCAATTTCATGGCTAACAGCGGTCATCACCTAATTGTCTCGCACTTCAACTCTCACTTTTACGATCTTGTGTACATTTGGCGGAAATAAAAACAAACAACGGCCACGTGTTAGTGACCCACAATAGCAATCACCGATCTTACACTATTTAGTGGATAATTAAACTATCAACTGTAGTAGCTGATGATGCATTCAACGAGCTTCGAGCGCAGACGCAGTCACAGCGGATTCACGCGATCCGTTTCAATTCAGATTAACATATGTGATGACACGCGAAATGGGAAAACTTTTACGACGCACCGCACTGATCACTGATCAACACCAAACCACCAAAAATTGCACTGACGACGACGCGCACTTACTGCAAACCAAGTATCGACACTTATTAAATTTAGCTGAGTACCCGCTGAGATCGAACCATTGAGACAGATCAAGACAACCGAACGAACTTGATGAGATTGTGATCAGATGCGTTTCATGATCACTGATCTTTCCACATCACTCGCCGAAGTACAACGTTTGACTAAAATAGTAGGATGGGCTATCCCATCTGGCAGCCGTCAGACGAAAGATGCTCAACGAATATGTAAGTGATTCTCGGCGTCAGCGTATGCAAGTTTACTGTACACTGCTCCTACCCTGTGTTTTAGAAAGTGAGTGATCCTTAAAATTAAATATTAAATTAAAGGATTGTAAAAATTATTTTAACAATAAAAGTGATCCTAAATTATTTGTGCGAAATTCAATGAATTTAGCCAAAATATCGTCCGAGATTTTTTACAGTGTAACATATGTGATCTATTCTCAGCTAATTTGAGGCGGAGCATCATCTTCCCGCACATTCTTATGCGCATAAACAAAGACGTAAAAGCATCCAATTTGAACCAATGATCAACTGATGAAATGTGCGCCTGGTGTTCTGTGAAATTACATGGTTCATTCAATCTTGTACTGAAGTTTTCGTCAAATATCACTTTCATTGATACTTTCCTTTAGGTGTCTACAAATGTTATCGTCAAGCTTAGAGTATGAGTTATTTAATAGGACTTGTATAAGAAAATGAATAAAAAAATAAGCATAGTACTACGACATACACATTTCACAACATTGCGTGTTTCGTGGTGCATTATTAAGTTGCAATAAATAAAATTGTGTCATTAAAATAAGGTCATGCAATTGTAAATAATCTATTCTTAAATGTAAATTCTGAATATTTTATATTTACACGATAACCGATTTAACCTTTCTACCTAACCTTTCTACTTAATATCAAAAAACTTCTAACTTTACATTATACAAAATTTGTATATTCCACTTCTTATGCAACAACACCACATTGACAATTATTAATTAAAAAATTAACAGCAAAGTAAATCATCAAAAATGTTTTATTTTAATTACATTCTGGTCATCGATATTTATGTTCATTTTTGCTGTATAGCTTAGTTTTGGATTGGAAACAAACATTCTTCTATTTACTTCTATTTGATTGGTAAATCAATTAATGATTGCTTGTTTACATAAATTAATTTAAATGTAATGAATAAAATATTAATAAAATTGGATAATTAAATTCAAATTAATTCCCTAAAGTACTGTTTGCAACATATAGCAACAAAATTTGTTTACTTAGCGAAGAACATACATGAATTTAAATGCAAATATTTGGAAAATCAATAAATAATAAAAAAAAAAACATGACTTTAAATGCAACGATGGCGCTATTTTGCGACACTGCGTCGACGCGAGATTCGAAGCCTGGTGCATCGTGTTGCATTAAAATCATAAAATTTCTTTTTATGCTTTCATTGCAATTGATTAATAAATAATTTTATTTACAACCAGTGGCGTAGTGTTAGCATTACTTAACGAAACTAAAAACATTACATTTTTAATTCAAATTCAAGCATAAAAATGTATAAAATTCCGTTTAAAATTGTGCCACAAAATGGGTCTGAATCCTTTTAAAGTCAATATTGCTAATTAATTATAAGTATAATTATTCACAATGACTGCCCTATGGGGCAAACGAGAAATTTTTGTTATAAAAACAATTAGTTTTTTTTTCCAATAATGTTGTTAAAATTTTTTGGTAGTTTGGTTGATTTTTAAGAGCGTTGCGTCATAAGGAAATTGAAATTGAATTCTAATTTGATAATTTAAATTTTAGAACATAAAATTCATAACATGTCATTTGAAGTGCCCCTATAAAAAATTGTCATAAATAAAATGCACGCCCGTGCTTTTATTTTATCTTATCTTATCTTATCTATGGAAATTATCAGCATTCGCAACTTGCGACCACGAACATTTGGGAATCTCGTACCATTTCGATTGTGATACTTGTGGGGTGAAGAACAGTTTTAATTGTAGTCCAGTCTATTATTTATATAATTTAATCATTATGGAGAAAGTAATTAGTGCTTGTGTGTTGTTGCTATGCGCCATTGGATTAACCTCAGCAGGTACAAACTATAAACCAATTATGTGTCAGAAAAAATAAAAAATAAAACGTAACAGTGAAATGTTATGCAATTTAAATGAACGGTATACACGCGAAATTGAACTTTGTGATTTGATCGAAAATCGACGTGTTATCAATGAACAGTGAACCAATTATTTTCTTATAAAAAAGATAATAATATCGGAGAGAAAAAACTTAACAAATTGGTTAAGTTCCATATTTTATCGTTGACCAGCCAGATTAAAGAAAAAATACCACTGGAGAAAATATAATTGTGTCGATTGTATTTAATAGATAAAATCAGCGGCATGATAACGATTTTTTCTCTATATTTTTTGAAGGCTCGATTGCAGAAGGCGTTGGCCAATTTTTTTTTTTTTGGTTAAAAATGCACGTGCACGTTTGAATTAGTAGTGCAAACTACAGAATTGAAATAAACCTATGAATTCTACAAAAATTATGAATATAAAAAATAAATATCGTAGAATTTATTAGAAGTTAGAACAGGTCTACAGCGGCCAAATTTCACCACGATTTAAATGTTATGTACAGACATTCGCTTTTGTCTTACGATTGAATCTTCTAGAAGCAATATTACTTAATTGTAGAAAAAAATTAAATGAAGGCATTAACGAAAAAATGGTAAAGTTATCGAATTACACATAACTCATGATAGTTTTGAAAAATTTTGGTCCAACCAAATCCAACTGTGAATGTTTTATTCGATGACTTTTTATAACCAAAAAATGTTTTTTTGAAAA